>ML246039.1:10500-106272 GCA_005239495.1 Nicotiana undulata | reverse complement strand
AACCTAGAGCTCTGATACCACCTTGTCACGACCCAAAATCCTAACTCAGGTCGTGATGGCGCCTAATAGCAGGGTCAGGCAAGCCAACACTTATTTAACTAAGGGTTCTTCTTCATTAAATTACATATTTCCTCATACACCAGGTTATAAGTTATGAAATATAATATCGAAAAGATAATTTATCATTTTTAAACCAAAAGTATCCATAAGGAGGCTTGAACCAAAAATATATACAGTCCATGATAACTACTACGTGTGTGCCAGGAATTAGTGTCACGAGTATCACGGGCATACTAACTGGATATACGAAAGGTAGAATATACTATCCCTCTGTCTGAAACAAATAGACGGGAACATAAGCAAAAGAAACTTCATGGTGCTGTTGAGGATCGTTAGGAGAAGCAGCTCATCGTGAAGTCAGGTCCGCTATAGTCAATATCTAGCTCCGGTCTGATAACCAGATGCACCAGCCTCAGAACCTGTATAGTTAAGTACAAAACTGCAACATGAGTACATATATAATTATGTACCCAGTGAGTATCCCATCTAATCTCGAAGAAGTAGTGACGAGAGGTTGACTTGACACTCACTAAGGTCCAACAGTATAATATATGACAGGATGAAACGAAATACAGTAGAAATGTAAGACAGTGAGCAGCAAATACGTTTCTAGTACAGAAATCCAGGTAACTACTGAAAATAAACAACAATATACGCTTTCCTTTTCCCCAAATATCTGTCAAGCCAATATCAATAAAACAATACCAAATAGTCATGCGGGCACCTAAGGATAGGAGAACCGGCCGAAATCGTAGAGGAAATATCTAAACACTGAATAATCGTAAAGCTTCCCCCACTCGCGAATCATACATGCGAGTCAGATTCTGACACATTTGTACCAAATTAACATAAAGCTTCCCCCGCTCGCGATTCATACCTGCGACTCGGGTGCTGACACATATATATCGAATTACCATAAAGCTTCCCTCGTTCGCGAATCATACCTGCGACTCGGGTGCTGACTTATATATACCAAATTACCATAAAGCTTCCCTCGATCGCGAATCATACCTGCGATTCCAATGCTGACACACTTATACCAATTTATCATAAAGCTTCCCTCGATCGTGAATCATACCTGCGACTCAAGTGTTGACTCTTATATGTACATATATATACCGAAATATCAATAAACTCTGTAGGGCTATACTTGTAAAAAGGATTAATCAACTGGGAATTCAAATGCAACTTTCCACATTTCCATACTAATTCAAAGGTAATAAGCAATTCAAAGTACACCCAGAGATACATATAAGGCACGTAGAGACATGCTTGTGAGCGATAAAACTATCCGACATGAAGTAATAGTCGCTACGTACGGACTCTCATCACTTTGTGCGCACGTAGCCCCCAAAATAATTACACACAGCATATAGAACACCTATGGGGATTATTTCCTCTTACAAGGTTAAAGAGGTGACTCACCTCGTGCCGAATCTACCTCTCGGACCAAGAACGCGCCCGCAACTTGCTTATGTGCTAATAATTCTAGTTGGAATTATTTGGTTGCAAGGATTCAAGTTGAAAACTTATAAGAATTGCTAAGATTGTAGTGTTTTGAGAATGAAATTTGTTGAGAAGTTACTTCTGATCGCAACATTGTTTTGTATTGGAATTTTTAAAATTGAAATGCCTTGTACTCAAGATCCTAGAATGAAGTAACGTTCTGATGAAGTCTTTACAATATGAAGTGTTGTATTATATTTACAAGTCTTGTTATTCAAATTGTGAGATGAGGTGTCTTTTAATTGTTAATTAGGTTTCCACCTAATCCAACAAATGACTAAGAGTCATACACATGATTTAAGGGTTGCTGCCACGTTGGGGTATATATTTTATTAATTTTTTTATCCACTTATTAGTTAACTAGATAATGTTTCGTTACCCGATAATTAACCAATTACCCGTATAATTAAGAATTATTTCCACTTACTTAAAATTATACTTATTTTTAATATACTTTTTATATATATACTTTATACATTATACCACTGTAGTCATATGGTACCTTGCATGGTACTAGTCCATAATTATCAGGTATTATTGCTTGACCCGTATTTTATCCCAAATTGGCCACTTTCAACAAAACACGTTTTCTTTAATTCGTGTACCTTTTATCCTTCATGACCCTAAATTTTGCAGGCAAGTCATAAATCACAAGAAGCTGCTATGGGAAGTCTCATTTAGGGAAACGGGGTCCGATAACGCAAAACGACCGGTTGGGTCGTTAATGGTTGCCTACGTATCTCACATCTGGTGAGAATCAAACAATACGTAGTTCGGGAAATCTCGACATAATTTTGAAAAATATGCACCGACCCACTTTGTTTTGAAATAGTATTTTCCATTTTTCAGAAAATTTGGCAGAGTTTTGGGATGATTTTGAATATAGGGGCTTTTTCGAAAATCGGGTAAATATCTTATGATGTTGCTCTCTTGGTTTTTCTGCTATCTTCTTTTGGCCGGTCAACAAATAAATCGTAACAAAATGTTGTACACATAGCAAGTAGGATGCATCAGGATGGTTTTTCATTTTGGGGTTCACCTGTCCTAGACGGACCCGACCATTGTATTGAGTCCCCTAAGTCAAATGCACGTGATGAAAATAAACGTTCCTACTAGGGATCCGGCATGAGGCTATGTCATACTAGGTTTATACCCTGGGGTTTTGTTCTAGACAAGGCTTACCCGAGCGGACAACTCGAGCCGAGGTCGGGGCAGCGTGCCGGGAATACAGAAGCTTCACCGGCTTTGCAACTCGTCCGTTCCTCGTTCTAAAATTTGGATGACTCTAATAGAAAAGAAGTGACACGAAATGCACACTTCCCAGATGATTTATAAGACTCAGAAAGAAGGAGGTTTTCGTCACAGTTTATATCCAATTCAAATAATATCAAAACGGTAAATGCGACAATTAGCACATCAGGTTTAAGCACGTAAAATCAGATAATGAAATCCAAACATAACAGTTATATAAGTTCGAATTCTTGAACCCTGAACTAGAGATTCTGGGTTCGATCCCTAGCAGAGTCCCCAGAGCTGTCACACCTCCTTTTTCACTACCCTAGATTAATGAAGGGGTAATAAGGGAGTTTTTCCACTTTAAGTGACATTATTCGGATTTGGGATTATTTATTAATTTTCAGAGTCGCCACCCAGATTTTTGACGATGCTCCGGGACATCGTTTTGTTTTTAATAAAAATCCCAAACCGAGGAAATTTGACTCTGTTTTGATTTGTCTGCGACAAGAAATCCGAGTAAGGAATTTTGTTAACCCGGGAGAAGGTGTTAGGCATTCCCGAGTTCCGTGGTTCTAGCACGGTCGATTAACTATTATTATTTGGCCTAAAATATCTTCTTGTTTACGTGTTTTAACCCATCGTGCATTTAGCCTTTTCAAATTTTAGCCGCTTTTGACATTTATGAATTTATCTTGAAAACAAGTCACGAGGACGTGCACTTGTCTGCTTTTGGACATATTACAATTACGCCACATGAAATGCACCCGTAATTGCAACACGTGATTTTAATATAGTTTGAAGTTGAAGTCGGGGACATGAGTTGTCGCGCCCGAGTGTAGATTACGTAGTCGAGACTATGGTCGCGATGGTTTTATAATGCCTATTTGTGGCGATGTTTGATTATCCTCTAAGTTTTATAATTTTTATCTAAAAGAGGTATTTTTCATCTTACGGGATATGTATATAAACCACTTTTGATATTTATGGATTTATCTTGAAACAAGTCACGATGGCGTGCACTTGTTATTTTTTGACACATCGTAATCGCGCCACATGAAATGCACCCGTGATTGCAACATGTGATTTTATTATTTTTTGAAGTTAGAGTCGGGGGCACGAGTTGCCCCACCCGAGTGTAGGTTATATATGGTCATGATTATGGTTGTGATGGTTTAAAAAATGCTTATTTGAAGCAATATTTAATTACTCTCTAGGTTTTGTATTTTTTAGCCTAAAAAGGTATTTTTAGCCTAAGGATGTGTACAAAGTTGTCTAGAGTTAAGTTGGCTATCCTAAAGGATAAGTGTTTGGGCTATGGCCATGTTTAGCCCAATTTATCAATTATCCCTTTGGCCAAATCCTAGTTTAGGCTATTTATGCAACATAAGTAAAGCTACTGATTCTTTAACAAATTATATCCCCTCATGACATGTCAACATTTATGCATCGAGCATCACTAAGACCTTAATCAATTTTCATTTTTCAGTTTGACAAAGGGGCAGAAATACATAAACAGAACACACATCGCATATATATATATATATATATATATATATATATATATATATATATATATATATACCTATAAGAACGCACAAACATACGAACACCTTCTTAATCATTGAATTTGTTTTTAGTTTGTAACCTTGAATTACTTCATTTCATGGGAACTTTGTAAATAGAGGAAACGCAGCAAAAGCAAGGATTGGTTATGTATAGAACATGATTCATGACAGATTTACAAGGCAAACTTCAACATGTGGGTCACAAGAGACCCTCGTTTTTCAACAGATTTTAGCCGCTATAACCTACAAACATGCTTAGAGTAAACAATAAAGAGCTCTCAAACAAATAATTTCCTTTGTTCCTTCAGATCTAAAGAAAAACTTCAAAGTACCAAAATATACCTATATCTATTAATTACAAGAATCAACTTTGAATGTAATTACAAACGTTTCATCTGGACTTTATACTGAATGTTTAACAGTAAATAGCTTAATCGAAGTTACCAAGTCCTAGATATGATAATAATAAGAAAAATCTAGGTCCAAGTCACAGGAACTCCTAAATGGGGTGCACAAACTTGATTCCGGAAGTTTTCCTTGTTTCAAGCTTTCAAATAATCTCTGACTTGCAAAAGTAGCTACATAGCTGATTTTGCAAGTCAATATTTGTTTCTGACACATTTCATAGGGGTCCAAAACAGTTTCGAAGCTTCCCTTCTCTGGGTTAAAATCCTCACACAAACAGCAAAAATTTTGTTAAGACAATGAAAAAGAAACGAGGAGATTATCAGCTACTCCAAATATCAACAGAGCAAGTAGATAGTACCCTGGAAGGATTATAACTCATAACAACAATGTTAAGCATTATAACACAGAACATTATAAAAAATTTAGAGGAATAATTCTATGATACTGCACATCGACTGATAAACAAGACATCAAATAGATTTTGAAACTAACTGAAGCAACAAGTATCAAGGAAGAAAAAATAATAGTCCAAGGAACCAAAATGTCACATTTTTATATAGATAATTTTAGGTTGGGATTAACATACCTACAACAGCAAAATCAAAGAAGAAAACCAAATAAAACTTCTGATTAGAACTTTAAGGAATGCCCGCAACAATATCCAAACAGCAACAGCAAGAATCCAAGCCCCAAAACCTCGAAGGTAAATACTTCACTCTCGAAATCAAGACCCCAGGGAAGAGAAAGAAAATCCAGAATCAAAGCAATACACTAACAGTTTTCTTTTTGTTAAAGAAAAGGAAACAGCCAGATTTTCTCTTTATTTTTTCTGCCGGAATTTAGAAAATTTTCTTTTGTGTGAGAAGCTGCTCTTTCCTCTCCTCTTTGTTTTTTCAGAATGTAGGTGTCACGACCCAGAATCCTGATCCAGGTCGTGATGGCGCCCAACGACGGGGTTAGGCAAGCCAACAAAAATTACACAAAGTTTTATCATCCCCAGTTACGCAAATTTCATCTTTTAACAAATTTTAAACAGATATAAACATAATAAGGGCGGGTGATGTGAAATAAAAACTACAAGTGCGGAAAATCAACCAATAGATATGTCGCATAACATATGTACAGCCAACAACCCAAAATATTCACTTCGTATGTGCCAGAAACTAGTGTCACGAGTGTCACGGGAAACTACTGAGTATACAATGACCACAATATTTACAGAGTCTCAGTCTGAATGACATGGATAGAGAATATAACAAAAGAATTCCAGGGTACTTCTAGGAAGTCACCGGGAAAGCAGCTCACCGTGAAGTATGACCACGCTATCAGTATCTAGCACCGGTCTGATGATCAGACGCACCAGCCTCCAGACCTGTACAGTCAAGTACAGAAAAGAAGAGAAAGTGCAGTATGAGTACATATTAAATAAATATGTACCCAGTGAGTATCCCGCCTAAACTCGAAGAAGTAATGACGAGAGGTCGACTCGATACTCACTAAGGTCCAACAGTAATAACATATGATAGAATATAATGAAATACAGTAGACATGTCAGGAAATAAGCAACAAGTACATATCAAGAGCAGAAATCCAAACAACTACTGAACTAAACAATAAAGCACTTTCAAGGGTAAGACCACCGAACGAAACAATAATCACATATTCTTAGATCAGCCGTGGCGTACGGCCCGCTCCCATAAGGTACCTTCTACACTCGTCGTGGCATACGGCCCAATCCCATATTTATTTCAATTTCTTTTCAACACTGTCGTGGCGTACGGCCCGATCCCATATTCATTTCAATTTCTTCCTTTCCATAACAAATTCCTTTCCATTCAACAATGTTCCATAAAGCCTTACAGGAACAATACTATGCAAAACATAATCCCATAGTACATGTGGCGTCACAATAAATCATATAACGCATTACAAGGAAAACACTGCAGGCATTACGAGAAAAGCATATAAAGCATACGAGAAAGCATACAAGGAATGATGTCGGCCTAACTAACCGGACATAACAATAATAGCCGCTACGTACGGACTCTCGTCACTTGGCGCGTACGTAGCCCCAAAACAATTTACACATAGCATATACATCACCTATGGGGACAATTCCCTCTTACAAGGTTAGAAAGGAGACTCACCTCGTGTCGAATCTACCCCTCGGACCACAATTGCGCTTGAAACTCCGAACTCTACACCCGAGGACTCGCAACTAGCCAAAAAGGTGTAAAATAATATCAATGCATGCATAATGTGGGAAATTATCTTAGTTATTTACCAAAATCTCTATTCTTGAAGAATTTTCAAATTCCAACCCCGGTCCCGCATGATCAAATTCCGAAAATTCTCGAAGGGATCACTCACCCATAGCCTAAGGATCATTAATGTGTGATTTCTACTTGAATTCATGGACTAAAATGGAAAATCACAAAGTCCTCAAGAATCCTAAAATTACTACCTAATTCCATGATTTTGATAATTTAGTAGGGAATTTAACTAGGAATTAATGTTTGAAACTAGTGTTAAATAGGGAATTTACTTACCTCAAGTACTAGGTTGAAGGCCCTCTTAGAAGCTCTCAAATAACACAAGGAAGAAGATGGAAATGGAGAGAATAACTTAAATCCCGTATATAAACTACCCTGCCCAGATGACTTCATCGCGAACGCGACAGGGGCATCGCGTCCACGAAGGCCAATGGCCCAGGCCTCAAGAGGCCCTTCTATGCGAACGCGAGAGAGAGCCCGCGAACGCGGAGGCTAGCTGGGCTAGACCTTCGCGAACGCGGTTGGACGGGTGTGAACAAATGGTAGCTGGGCCATCCCAATTGGCTGGACCCTATGCGAACGCGATGGAGGGCCCGCGATCACGGAGGATAGCTGGGCTAGACCTTCGCAACGCGGCTGGAGGGGTGCGAACGCAAAGGCCAGGGAGCCCAACCCATCGCGAACGCAGGCTGGGGAACGCAAACGCGTAGAGCATCCAGAGCCCCTGCCCAATTCCTTCTTCACGAACGCGGCCTTCCTCCCGCGAACGCGAAGAAGGAAACTAGATACAGAAAATTATGGTGTTTTTCAACTTAGCTCCCGGGGGTCCAAAACTCACCTGAGTCCCTCGCGACCCCGTCCAAAGCACCGGCAAGTCTGTATTCATGATACGGACTCGCTCGAACTTCCAGAACGAGAAAAACAACAACTAAACTCAGAATTTGACCCCAAAACCAAATTGAATCAACACTTTGAACTTAGAGTTCTAGAATTCATTTCAATGCGCCGAACCGGCCTATACTACTCGGAGTGACTTCAAATTTTGCAGACAAGTCATAAATGAATAACGGAACTGTTCCCGGTCTCGTAATTTCATTCGGACCTCGGTAACATAAAATAACATTTCAAGCCAAATTTCAAATTCCATGAAAATCCTCAAAACTTCATTAACTCTAATTTTCCCATTTGATCCGAAACCCGTCAAATCAAGTCTGTTTCTTACCAAATTTCACAGATAATTCAAGTAACACACATTGAACCTGTTTCGGGATCCGAAACCATAATACGGGTCCGGCAGCACAGGTTTCACATCAAGGTTCATTTTCATAAGCCTTTGATATTTTCATAAAACAATTTTCTTTAAAAATTCATTTCTCAGACTTGGGTCCTCGGAATTCGATTCCGGGCATACGCCCAAGTCCCATATTTTCCTACAGACCTTCCGGGACCATTGGATCACGGATCCTGGTCCGTTTACCAAAAATGTTGATCAAAGTCAACTTTATTCAATTAATTATCATAAATTCAACTCTTAATCAAGTTTTCATATAAAGGCTTCCTTGCTACGCGCCCGGGCTGCGCACACACATCGAGGTGAGATTAACGGAGGCTTTCGGGGCCTCGCAACACAGTCACGATTAGATTTACATAAGATGACCCATTTTTGGGTCATCACAATCTCCCTCTCTAAAACAAATGTTCGTCCTCAAACGGACGTAGAATCGTACCTGAAGTGCCGAATAGTTGTGGATAACTGCTCCGCATGTCCTCCTGGGACTCCCAAGTCGCCTTATCGACTAGTTGGCCCCTCCACTGGACCTTTGCGGCAGAAATTCTCTTAGACCTCAACTGGCGGTCCTGCCTATCAATAATAGCAACTGGCTCCTCCTCGAAGCCCAACTTCTCATCTAACTGAATAGTGCTGAAATCAATCACGTGAGAGAAATCGGCATGATATCTCCGGAGCATGGATACATGAAATACCGGATGAACTCTCGATAAGGCATGAGGTAAAGAAAGCTCATAAGCAACCTCCCCGACTCGCCTCAACACCTCGAAAGGGCCTATAAACCTGGGGCTCAGCTTGCCCTTCTTCCCGAACCTCATAACGCCCTTCATCGGCGAAACCTTCAACATAACCTTATCTCCCTCCATAAATGATACATCACGCACCCGTTGATCTGCATAGCTCTTCTGTCTGGACTGAGCTGTGTGGAGTCTCTCCTGAATTATCTTCACCCTATCCAAAGCATCTCTCACCAAATTTGTGCCATATAACTTGGCCTCGCCGGGATCAAACCACCCGATAAGAGAACGACATCGCCGACCATATAAAGCCTCGAATGGAGCCATCTCGATGCTGGACTGATAACTGTTATTGTATGCAAACTCCGCCAAAGGCAAGAACTGGTCCCATTGACCGCCAAAATCAATCACACAAGCCCTGAGCATATCCTCCAAAATCTAGATTGTACGCTCTGACTCACCATCAGTCTGAGGGTGAAATGCTGAGTTGAGATGTATCTGAGTGCCCATTTCACTATGTTATGCTCTCCAGAAGTGTGAGGTGAACTGAGGACCTCGATCTGATATAATGGACACCGGCACACCATGGAAGCGGACTATCTCCCGAACATAAATCTGAGCCAACCTCTCTGTAGTATAGGTAGTAGCCACAGGAATGAAATGCGCCGATTTGGTCAATCTATCCACAATGACCCAAACCGCGTCAACCTTCCGCAAAGTCCGAGGCAACCCAACCACAAAGTCCATGGTGATGCGCTCTCATTTCCACTCAGGAATGGGCATCTGCTGAAACAAGCCTCCTGGCCTCTGGTGCTCGTACTTGACCTGCTGACAATTGAGACACCTAGCCACAAACTGCACTATATCCTTCTTCATCCGCCTCCACCGGTAGTGTCGCTTCAAATCAAGGTACATCTTCGTCGCACCCGGATGAACAGAATACCGAGAGCTGTGGGCCTCTTCTAAAATTCTCTTCCTCAGGCCATCAATATTAGGAACACATAAACGACCCTGGAGCCTCAAAACACCATCCTCGCCCAAAGTAACCTCCTTGTCCCTACCCTGGACCACTGTATCCCGAAGCTCTGCAAGGCATGGATCATCAAACTGCCGAGCCTTATTCTCTCCAAATAATGAAGACTAAGCAACCATATGAGCCAGAACTCGACGAGGCTCCGAAAGTTCCAATCTCACAAGGCGATTGGCCAAGGACTGAATGTCCAAGGCTAAAGGTCTCTCCTCATCTGCAATGTAGGCCAAGCTACCCATACTCGCTGCCCTCCTACCCAAAGCATTTGCTACTACGTTCGCCTTGCCCGGGTGATACAAAATAGTGAGATCATAATCTTTTAACAACTCAAGCCATCTCCGCTGCCTCAAATTAAGGTCCCTCTGCTTGAATAAGTGCTGCAAACTGCGGTAATCAGTGAAGACCTCACATGACACACCATACAAGTAGTTCCGCCAAATCTTCAAGGCATGAACAATCGCCGCCAACTCTAAGTCGTGTACAGGATAATTCTTTTCATGAACCTTCAGCTGGCGCGAAGCATAAGCAATAACCCTGCCATCCTGCATCACCACACATCCTAACCCAACGCGTGAAGCGTCGCAATACACAGTATACATCCCAGAACCGGAAGGCAATGACAGAACTGGTGCTGAGGTCAAATCTGACTTGAGCTTCTGAAAGCTCGCCTCTTACTCGTCGGACCACTGAAATAGGGCATTCTTTTGAGTCAATCTGGTCAATGGAGCTGCAATAGAAGAGAACCCCTCCACGAATCGGCGATAATAGCCTGCTAGGCCCAAGAAACGTTTGATCTCTGAAGCTGAAGTAGGACGCGGCCAACTCTGAATCACCTCAATCTTCTGAGGATCAACCTTGATACCTTCCCCGGATACCACATGCCCCAAAAATGCCACGAAATCTAACATGAACTCGCACTTGGGGAACTTAGCATACATCTTCTATTCCCTCAAGGTCTGGAGCAGAACTATCAAGTGCTGCTCATGCTCACCCAGGCTCCGTGAATAAATCAAGATGTCATCAATGAAGACGATGACGAAGGAATCAATATACGGCCTGAATACCCTATTCATCAAGTCCATAAATGCTGCTGGGGCATTGGTCAAACCAAAGGACGTCACTAAGAACTCATAATGGCCATATCTGGTACGAAATGCAGTCTTCGAAACATCAGAAGCCCGAATCTTCAACTGGTGATAACCCGATCTCAGGTCAATCTTAGAAAACACACGAGCACCCTGCAACTGATCAAACAAATCATCGATGCACGGCAAAGGATACTTATTCTTGATGGTCACTTTATTTAGCTGGCGATAGTCAATGCACATCCGCATAGACCCATCCTTCTTCTTCACGAATAAGACTGGAGCATCCCACGGCGACACACTCGGCCTGATGAACACCTTGGCCAACAACTCCTCAAGTTGATCCTTTAACTCTNGAGGCACTAACTGAAGAACCTTTCCACTCTAGTCTAGGCGACTCAGGCATGGCTAAAGTGACTGTCTTGGCATAGCAATCTAACACAGCATGATAAGGAGATAGCCAATCCATGCCTAGGATAACCTCAAAATCAATCATATCCAGCAATAAAGATCTGCTCTCGTTTCGAAACCGTAGAAAGTGACCACACAAGACCAGTAGACTCGGTCTACCACCACAGAATTGCCCACATGAGTGGACACATATATAGGAGAACCCAAGGACTCACGAGGGATATTCAGAAAATGAGCAAATATTATAGAAACATATGAACACGTGGATCTTGGATCAAATAGTACCGAAGCCTCCCTACCACATACTGAGATAATACCTGTGATCTGGCCGGAATAGCATAAAATCTGGCTGAGGCTCCTGAAGACTGAGCTCCCCCAGAGTGAACAGGAACTAACTGACCTCCTCCTGACTAGCCTCCCCCTCTAGGACGACCCCTGCCGACCTGTCCTCCACCTCGAGGTTGCCGAACTGCTGGTGCTGAACTCCTAGGCTGATTACTCTACTGCACTGCCTTGCCCCGATACCTGGGACAATACCTCCACGTATGACCCGGTTCCCCACACTCGAAATAACCTCCTGGTGCTACAGCCCGCTGCCCGAAAGATGAGGAACCCTGAATAGCCGGAGGGCGGCGTGAACCCTCTGGTAAGGCACTAAAATAGGAACTAGAGGATCTCTGATGACTGGAATAACTATTGGGCGCACCCTGGATGGCTGGTGGATGGTAAGAGCGCTCTGGCATGGCACTAAAATTAGGCCTCGCTGAAATAACCCTGGGAGGTAGTGGAGGTGCTGAATATGAAGGCCTACTGAACTAGCCGCCTCCGAACTGACCTCTGCCCCTAGCTGGAGCACTCCTAAAGTCACCTGTGAACCTGGCCCTCTTGTCCTACTGACCCTGCTGACCTGGCTGACCCTGCTCCTTGCTCCTCATACGGTAACCCTCAATCCGTCGAGCTATCTCGACTACAAGCTGGTATGGGGTACCAATCTCTACCTCTCTGTCCATAGAGGCCCTAATACCTGGATGCAAGCCTGCCACAGACCGCCGCACCCTCTCGGCATTAGTGGGGAATATCATAAGGGCATGGAGAGATAACTCAAAAAAACTAGCCTCATAATTGGTCACTGACATCTGCCCCTGCTCTAGTCGCTCAAACTGACCCCGTAGCTCCTCCCTCTCAGAAGGTGGAATGTATTTGTCTAGAAATAGCAAAATGAACTAATCCCAAGTGACAGGAGGAGAATCTGCTGGCCTGCTGAGAATATATGACTGCCATCACCTGCGAGCTCTGCCCTCTAACTGAAATGTGGTGAAATCCACTCCATGGGACTCCAAAATCCTCATGTTGTGTAGTTTGTCCCTGCACCTATCAATAAAATTCTGAGCATCCTCTCCCCGTTCATCCCTGAAGGCTGGAGGGCGAAGTCGGGTCCATCTATCCAACATCTTCTGTTGGTCACCTTCTGCAATTGGCTTAGGCCCTGGGGCTGCTACTACGGGCTGAACCCCTTCCACGGGCGGTGTGCCCGGGGTATGACGTGATGCTGCTGCCTGACCTGTGGCCTGAGCGGTAGGGGTATGGACTCCCCCTCCTACCTGAGAAGTAGCAGGGTCGGCTAGAAATAAACCAGCCTGGGACATAGTGTCTATGAATCTCAGCATACGGTCCATGACCTCCTGAAAGCCTGGCCCCGTCATGAAATCCACTGGAGCAGGTGCTATTGGAGGCACCACGTCCTTCTCCTCCATAATAGGGTCCTCTGGTGGTGCCACTGGTGTAGCTCTGGGACGCCCTCGTCTCCTGCCTCGAGCAGGTGCTCTACCCCTATGTGATGACCCAAAAGGTCATCCTAAGTAATTCTAGCTAAATCTGTGTTCCGAGGCCCCGAAAGCCTCCATTAATCTCACCTTGATATGCGTGTGCAGCCCGGGCATGTAGCCGGGAAACTTCTTTGTGAAAATTTGATAAAAATGGAACTTTGAATAGAATAAATGAATAAAGTTGACTTTGGTAAACATTTTTGGTAAACGGAACCGGATCCGTGATGTGACGATCTNCCCGAGAAATGAATTTTTAAAGAAAATTGTTTTCTGAAAATAATAAAGGATTTTGAAAATAAATTATTATGTGAAAACTGTGTTACCGGGCCCGTATTATGGTTTCAAATCCCACAACAGGTTTATTATATGTTATGTGACTTATCTTTGAAATTTGGTGTAAAACGGACTTGAAATGACGTGATTCCGATTGAAATCTGATAAGTTAAGCTTTATGAAGTTTTGAGAAAATTCTATGAGTTTTAAGGTTTGATTCCTTGTTGTTGATGATATTTTGGTGATTTAAAAGCTTGAATAAGTCCGTAGGATGTTTTGGGAGTTGTGAGTGTTTTTGGTTTTGATACCCGAGGGCTCGGGTGAGTTTCGGGTAGCTAACGGGGTGTTAAAGAGTCAAAAAATCTGGTGTCTTGAAGTCAGATCTGGTGTCTGGTGTTTTCTTCTCTGTGATCGCACCCTTGAATCTGCGATCGCATAGGCTTATCCTGAGGGACCCAATTGTTGTTCTCTGCGATCGCATGATTGCCTCCGCGATCGCAGACTTATGCCCAGATTCCTCCCGCGGTCGCATCTCTCTCTCGTACGATCGCATAGAGTGAGGGTAGTCTGGGTGGGGGGCTGGCTAGGTACCCTCCGTGATCGCAAGGTCTTGTTCGCGATCGTAGAGGGCGGGGTCTTTGGGCTACGCGATCGCATTCATGTCTTCGCGATCACAGTGTAGGGGAATTTTAGGTCCTTCTTCGCGATCGCATTCTTTCAGCCGTGATCGCAGTGCGTGCGAACCAGACTCTCCGCGATCGCAATTCTATTTCCGCGATCGCGATGTACATTTTCGCCCAGTTATTTAGAAAGTCCAAAAACAGAACACTCTACACGGGATTTCATTATTTTCAGCCTCCTCCTTCTTCTCCAACCTCCATTGAGGATCTCCAAGCCAATTCTTCCTCCATAGCCTCGTGGGTAAGTATTTTCGACATCGTCTTCTTCCATTTTCCATCATTAATCACTAGATTCTAGGCCTAAAAACATGAAATCAAAGTGAGAAATTGGGTTTTTGGGTAGTGTTAGGTTTTTGGGAAAATTGGGTGATTCAACCTCAATTTGGGGTCGGATCTTGAAACAAATCATATATTTTAACTCGTGGGGTTATGGGTGATTGGGTTTTGGTCCGAACCTCGAGTTTGGACCAAGCAGGCCCGGGGTCGATTTTTTGTATTTTTGGAAGAATGCTAGAAATTGAATATCTAGGCTATGGGATTGTGTTATTGAGTTTTATTGATATTATTGAATTAATTATGCCTAGATATCGTTGTTTCGGAGTCGGATTATAAAGGAAAGATGGCCTTAGAGGGTTGATTGCTATACTTTGGACCGAGGTAAGTGTCTTGCCTAACTTTGGTGAGGGAATAGGTATTAATTGCTATGTGCTAAGTGATTATCATGTTCATTGCATAGGTGAGGTGACGAGTACCTATGCAATGTGTGTCAAGCATGCCCGTGAGTCTATTTTGATAGGAATTGCAGTATTTCTTCCATGTTTAGCATACTATGAGATTGTCTTTACTTGGTAATTTATTCTTGATTGAAAGTATTGGCTTTTGAGTTTTAGGAGTGTTGATACGAATGATAATACAAGTGTAGAGTACGTGATTGAGGTAATTGGTTATAGCTGAGACCCTTGTCGGGCATTTCTTCAGCTACTAATTGATGTTTTCCCCTTGCTGGGTGTTTTGAACTGCCTATTTCCACTATGTTGTACTCCTTGCCATTACATCTGTTATTGTTTGGTGAGGAAGAGTGTAAAGCACGAAGGGTGATGTCGTGCCATGATTCATAATGATTATAAGCATGAAGGTAAATATCGTGCCATGACTTTTATTGATTATAAGCACGAAGGTTAATGTCGTACCATGATACATTGTACATTGTATAGTGAGGAAGAGTGTAAAGCACGAAGGGTGATGACGTGCCATGATATTGATTACATTGAATTGTGAAGAATAGAGTAAAAGCACGAAGGGTGATGCCGTGCCATTGTTTACTTTTCTGATATTTATACTTGCTTCGTGGGCTATTGTATTAGATTGCCTCCCTTGTTTACTTCTATCTGTCAATTAGACTACTTCACTTCACTTGTTTCCCCTTTACTGTTCCTGTATCCCTTACTTGTTTGCTTATCTCTTGTATCGTATTATCCGTGTTACCTGCTGTAGAATAGGACAGGTTATCATTATTGTCAAGTCTAGCCTCGTCACTACTTCGGCCGAGGTTAGGCTCGGCACTTACTCAGTACATGGGGTCGGTTGTACTGTTACTACACTGCACTTCTTTATGTTGTGCAGATCCCGCTCCCAGACCCCGTGGACCGCTCTGAGGGAGTCACCTTCAGTCCACATTGAGCTTCAAGGTATACCACCGGCGTTCGTGGACCCTGGAGTCTCTTCTGCTATTGTGTCCTATTGTCTTACTTCTCTTTCAGTTCTAAAGACAATACTGTATTTCCTTTCAGACTTGTATTTAGTATTCTTATAGCTAGTCCGTGAGATTGTGACACCCCGGTTTTGGGATTTTGCGATATTGTTGTCTTTATCGTTTCATTATGCGTTTTGAATTATTATTACTTTCTACTGTAAAACTTTTGAAGTGACTCGGGATATTCCAGTAAAGGATTTAAGGTTAATGGCTTTAAATACTGTTACGTTGTTTATAGATGTCAAATGTAGTGTACGTTGGCTTGTCTAGCGGGTTCAACGTTAGACGCAGTCACGGCCTGAAAGGTGGGATTTCGGGTCGTGACACCCTGCCTCTACCCCGACCTTGGGCAGCCGGCGCAGCGGCATTTTCTGGGCCAGAAACATTGGAAGCATGCGTCCTCACCATCTGTGAGAGAATAGAAGAATACGTTTGAGTACATCATAGATTGCACGACAGGATATAAATAAAGGGAAGTTTCCTAACACCCCATAGCCTCCTGAAGATAAGTATAGACGTCTCCGTACCGATCCGCAAGACTCTACTGGGCCTGCCCGTAACTCGTGAGACTTACGTGAACCTAGTGCTCTGATACCACGTTGTCATGACCCAGAATCCTGATCCAGGTCGTGATGGCGCCCAACGATGGGGTTAGGCAAGGCAACACAAATTACACTAAGTGTTATCATCCCCAGTTACGCAAATTTCATCTTTTAACCAATTTTAAACATATATAAACATAATAAGGGCGGGTAATGTGAAATAAAAACTACAAGTGCGGAAAATCAACCAATAGACATGTCTCATAACATATGTACATCCAAAAACCCAAAATATTCACTTCGTATGTGCCAGAAACTAGTGTCACGAGTGTCACGGGCAACTACTGAGTATACAATGACTACAATATTTACAGAGTTTCAGTCTGAATGACATGGACAGAGAATATAACAAAAGAATTACAGGGTACTGCAAGGAAGTCGCCGGGAAAGCAGCTCACCGTGAAGTATGACCACGCTATCAGTATCTAGCACCGGTCTGATGATCAGACGCACTAGCCTCCGGACCTTTACAGTCAAGTACAGAAAAGAAGAGAAAGTGCAGCATCAGTACATATTAAATAAATATGTACCCAGTGAGTATCCCGCCTAAACTCGAAGAAGTAGTGACGTGATGTCGACTCGATACTCACTAAGGTCCAACAGTAATAACATATGATAGAATATAATGAAATACAGTAGACATGTCAGGAAATAAGCAACAAGTACATATAAAGAGCAGAAAACCAAACAACTACTGAACTAAACAATAAAGCACTTTCAAGAGTAAGACCACCGAACGAAACAATAATCAGAAATTCTTAGATCTCCCGTGGTGTATGGCCCGCTCCCATAAGGTACCTTCTACACTCGCCGTGGCGTACGGCCCGACCCCATATTCATTTCAATTTCTTTTCAACACTGTCGTGGCGTACGGCCTGATCCCATATTCATTTCAATTTCTTCCTTTCCATAACAAATTCCTTTCCATTCAACAATTTTCCCTAAAGCCTTAGAGGAACAATACTATGCAAAACATAATCCCATAGTACATGTGGCGTCACAATAAATCATATAAAGCATTACAAGGAAAACATATCAGGCATTACAAGAAAAACATATAAGGCATTACGAGAAATCATACAACGCATGATGTGAGCCTAACTACCCGGACATAACAATAATAGCCGCTACGTACGGACTCTCGTCACTTGGCGCGTACGTAGCCCCCAAACAATTTACACATAGCATATACATCACCTATGGGGACAATTCCCTCTTACAAGGTTAGAAAGGAGACTCACCTCATGTCGAATCTACCCCTCGGACCACAATTGCGCCCGAAACTCCAAACTCCACACCCGAGGACTCGCAACTAGCCAAAAAGGTGTAAAATAATATCAATGCATGCATAATGTGGGAAATTATCTTAGTTATTTACTAAAATCGCTATTCTTGAAGAATTCCCAAATTCAAACCCCGGTCCTGCATGATCAAATTCCGAAAATTCTTGAAGGGATCACTCACCCATAGCCTAAGGATCATTAATGTGTGATTTCTTCTTGAATTCATGGCCTAAAATAGAAAATCACAAAGTCCTCAAGAATCCTAAAATTACTACCTAATTCCATGATTTTTGATAATTTAGTAGGGAATTTAACTAGGAATTAATATTTGAAACTAGTGTTAAATAGGGAATTTACTTACCTCATGTACTAGGTTGAAGGCCCTCTTGGAAGCTCTCAAATAACACAAGAAAGAAGATGGAAATGGAGAGAATAACTTAAATCCCGTAAATAAACTACCCTGCCCAGATGTCCCTTCATCGCAAACGTGACAGGGGCATCGCGTCCGCGAAGGCCAATGGCCCAGGCCTCAGGAGGCCCTTCTATGCGAACGCGAGAGAGAGCCCGCGAACGCGGCTGGAGGGGTGCGAACGCGAAGTCAGGGGGCCCAACCCATCGCGAACGCGAGCTGGGAAACGTGAACGCGTAGAGCATCCGTAGCCCCTGCCCAATTCCTTCTTCGCGAACGCGGCCTTCCTCCCGCGAACGCGAAGAAGGAAACCAGATACCGAAAATTCTGGTTTTTTTCAACTTAGCTCCCGGGGGTCCAAAACTCACCCGAGCCCCTCGGAACCCCGTCCAAAAGCATCGGCAAGTCTGTATTCATCATACGGGCTCGCTCGAACTTCCGGAACGAGAAAAAAAACAACTAAACTCAGAATTTGACCCCAAAACCAAATTGAATCAAGTCTTTGAACTTAGAGTTCTAGAATTCATTTCAATGCGCCNAACAACGAAACTCAGAATTTGACCCCAAAACCAAATTGAATCAAGACTTTGAACTTAGAGTTCTAGAATTCATTTCAATGCGCCGAACCGGCCTATACTACTCGGAATGACTTCAAATTTTGCAGACAAGTCATAAATGACATAACGGAACTGTTCTCGGTTTCGGAATTTCATTCGGACCTTGGTAACATAAAATCACATTTCAAGCCAAATTTCAAATTCCATGAAAATCCTCAAAACTTCATTAACTCTAATTTTCCCATTTGATCTGAAACCCGTCAAATCAAGTCCGTTTCTTACCAAATTTCACAGATAATTCAAATAACACATATTGAACCTGTTCTGGGCTCCGAAACCATAATACGGGCCCGACAGCACAGGTTTCACATCAAGGTTCATTTTCATAAGCCTTTGATATTTTCATAAAACAATGTTCTTTAAATTTCTCGGACTTGGGTCCTTGGAATTCGATTTCGGACATACGCCCAAGTCCTATATTTTCCTACGGACCTTTTGGGACCGTCAGATCACGGATCCGGGTCCGTTTACCAAAAATATTGACCAAAGTCAACTTTATTCAATTAATTATCATAAATTCAACTCTTAATCAAGTTTTCACATAAAGGCTTCCCGGCTACGCGCCCGTCCTTTTAAGGCCCAATTACAGCATTTTGCATGTGCAAAATGGGGACAGTTGTACAATACTAGAACCTTCTGATAACCTATTTTGTAAATTGCATATTTTATCCTTTCAAAAAATTGATTATTTCAATTATACCCTAAATTCTGACTCTAATTTGATTTTACAAATCCTTCTAGAACCAACTAGATGATTCTAGTATTGAACAAAACTAACACTGCTTCAATTGTAGTCTTTTAAAGCTTTGGGACAAAACTGAACTTATTTAAAACCTATTAATTTTAATCAGGAAGAACTGAGTTTTAAGGGCTAAAACATTTGACTAAGTAAAAACCAGAGTTAGTGATGTACATGAACTCTAGGAGTCTTAGGAAATTACTAATTAATTTGACCTTGCTAATTTATTTACCAAACAGGATGTTAATTAATCGATCGAGATTAACCGTACTTACAGGGAAGAACAAACACACAAACGGGAAAGGAAGGAAGGTTATGTATGCTAAATGATACCTAGAAATCGACCCCAATTAACCTAAGTTTCTTAGGACTGAGATTAAACAAGAGATGGAAATCAGCATGGTTTCAATTGACGAACACGAACAAGCAAACAAAAAAAAAGAGTAAGCCCTAAATTATGCACACTAAATAAAAAATGCATATTGACGATGATAACGAAGAGAAGCAGAGATGGACTTACTCAACGTTCGTTTTTAGGTGAAGAAAAGCCTTGAATCGAACCAAATTCCATGGGGCAAAAATGAACTCAGACGACCATTAATCGATTTCTCTCAACAAGAGCTATCGATTAGTGGAAGTCCTTGGTTCATACGACCCAAGATCGAACGGGGAAGTGAAAAGGAAAAACTAGGGTTTTGAATTTAAGATCTGAAATTGGAGAATTTGTGGACTTAATTGGGGAAAGACAATGTGATATATGGAAAGAGGGGGTGAAGTTGATCGCCTGGTGGAATTTTGAAGCGATTTGGAGGTGCTCCGCCGCCGGTGGCGATTTCTGGTCGGCGGAGCAGGGTGGGGTGCGGCGGAGTCCAGTGGGGTGTTTAGAGAGAAGAGAGAGAGAGAGAGACGGAACAAGGGGGTATTAGGCATTAGGGTGATGTGTTCGGACAGTTAAATATCAATAGGTTGTTGAGTTTCGGACCGTTGGATCAAAATGATCCAACGGCTGAGGTGAATGGAAGGCTAAACGGCATCATTTGGGTGGTCTAGGTTGGCCGGGTATGAGTCCATTTGGGCTGGGTATTTAGGTGGGTTGTAGGGAAATGATTTGGGCCTGGGCAGGCTTAGCCCAGGTCCTGTTTATTATTCTTATAATTAATTAATTCCAATTAAGTTTAAACTTAACAAAAATATAATAATTAACTTTAACTTAATTTTTGTCTAATTATAAATTAATTAATTAATTAAGAGTAACACCACTTAATTTACTCCTAATATTATTGGCAATTTGGTTGGAAAGAAAGATTAATTTAACCAATTGTCAATTAAATCCATATTATGCCAAATAAACATATTTTCGTTATTATGTACTTTAATTAGTTACAGATACATGTTAATTAGCTCTGATTCTAATTTTTACCTAATTAAAAGGAAAACTTGGTTGATTGTGGATTAAAGGTGAAATTATGAATTAACACTTGCAATATTTGCAACCTTAAATTATTCACAAACATTGAGAAGGCAAATTATGGTTACACCACGCAAAATTAATTCATAAATAGCACTGAAATTCAATAGAAATTTATAATACTAAATAATTTATTGAATTTTATAGGAATATATGGTAAGTAAAAAATCACATGCTCACACTCATACTACGCTTGTGCACATGTTTTTGTGTAGATCGAGGTACTTCATACAAGCCTAGGCATCCGTGAGTTGGGCTTGGATCGGAGACTTCAAGGTATACCTGTCGGTGTTCGAAATCCTCGGAGTCACCCTCTATCTTAGTTTCTATTACGTACTCATATTGTAGATACTGATGGATTAGGGATGTTTTAGAATACTCGTGTAGAAATTATGACTCGGTCTCACCAGATTTTGGGTGCTACTTTGAGTTGTATTGTGGTGTCATTTTATGATAGCTATTGGTTTAAATTGGAAGTCTTATTATTATCTTCGTTAATTCTTCATGTATGTTAGAATTACCTAGTCTTATAAACTAGGTGCCATCACGACATTGTATGTAGGGAGATTGGGGCCGTGACAGCTGACACAATATTTTATATATGTTCTTTAGTGATGGGCATTTATGCCAGGTACCTGTACAGTGCTAAGTATTGTTGTGTGTGATGGTGTGGGCCTTGGGCTAGGCACCGTGAGTGTGCTAAGTATGATTATTCTTGTTGCTTTCACTGTGATAATATTGAGTTGACATATACACTTGACATGTAGGCATAAAGATGCATTTTCCTCATGCTAGACCGTAATATAAAATTTGATGATTTGATATGTATATTTGACACATAGACATAGAGATGTATTTTCCTCATGCTAGACGGTAATATAATATTTGATGATTTGACATGTATATTTGACATAGAGGCATAGAAATGTATATTGTTCATGCTAGACGGTATATGATAATTGATGACTCGACATGTATATTGACATGTAGGCATAGAGATGTACTTTCCTCATGCTAATAGGTAAACAAAAATTCTTATCTGGTGTTGTGAATTGGAAAATATAGTTCTTTTGATAAATTCATGTTTAGTTGATTTTGGTGGTAAGATTTGGACTTGACTATTATACTTGAAAAGCATGTCTATCTTTCCGTAACTGTGATCTAGCTGAGCGTAATATTTTTTGAGTTTTTAATTGTTTTCGGTATTATCATATCTCATGTTATTATTGATTATTGATGTTGACTACGACTATCTTCGGAGCTCGTCAGTGCTTTCAACCTGAGGTTAGCTTTTTTAATTGTTGAGTACATGGAATCGGTTGTACGCATACTGCACTTCTGCATCTTGCATGCAGATCTTGGAGTTGATGTTGCAGTGTGTGGCGGGAGCTGGCATTAAAGATGTACATGTTTTACGGATATAGCTGTCACTTGTCCTTGGTAGCTTTAGATTTGAAAATCTTCTTATATAAATACTGAGCAAATGATGTATTTATTTCATGCCATCTTGTTAAATTTTAAATTTTTGGAGCTCATGATTTGTATTAGCAATCCTTGGGTAAATGTATAAGAAGTTCAGATTAAGTTCCATGACAACTGGTGGATTTGGTTCGTAACAGTTAGCCCCCCTCCCCCCGCTCTCTCTCTCTCTCTCTCTCTCTCTCTTTATCTCTCTCCCCGGTCTGCGTGCCTCTTTCCCATCCCTTATGTTCTCTCTCCTTCCCCTGTCTGTGTCCCCCTTCTCCGACCCCTGTATTCTCTCTCCCTCCCCTGTCCGCGATCCCTTCCCCTCCTCCTCGTTATCTCCCCATCCCCGATTTGCGAACCTCCTCCCCGATCCCTCTTTCTGATTTTATTTCAATATTTTTATATAGTCATACATTTTATACTTATAAAGGAAGGAGAGAAAACTGTTAAAACGATAGAAAATTTTGTGAATTTTTGCATCTAGGTTCACTCCACTGATAATGGTTCGCTAGCTTGCCTCTAGGTTCTGGATATTTTTTAGATCCCTATTTGAATTATATTTGAAAAATTAGATGTTTCTTAAAAATTGATTTGTTTTGGGTAATTATATTTGTTATTCAATGGTCCTGTTAAATAGTGTATTATTTTGACTGAATTCACCTACAAAGGTAAAAATAATTATGTGGATGTGCTACAATGAAGTATTATATAACCTTTCAAAATAGGAACCTTTAAATGAAATAATATTTAACTTTTTTGTGCAAATTGTAGATGAATGTCTAATAGGATTCATCTTAATCGTGTGGGACTTGGGGTGAATTTAAAGGAGGAGGTGCTTAATTTATTGCTAAGGCAAGGACATTTGATGATTTTCGTATTGAATGGATGATTAGGTGCCCTTGTATGAAATGCAAGTGTGCTAAGTTATTAGGAGAAGATGTTCTTATATGTCATATTTTTAAAAATGGGTTTTAAAACAATTATTACGTGTGGATTGATCGTGGGGAGAATCATGATAGCGTAGATGTTGTTGATATTCAGAATTCTTTTGGTGGTGAAGAGGGTAGTTCCATAGCGGAGAATAATGTTGAAAATTCTCGATTCGATGACATGATAAGGGATGCCTTTCAAATTTTCCCAGGAGCACAATTTGTACCAAATGATGAGGCTAAGCGGTTCTTCAAACAGTTAGAGGAAACTAGTTGTCCATTATATGACGGCTCAGTGCATTTCAAGTTGTTTGTTGCAGTTTGATTACTTCACATTAAGTCAGATAGTTCTATTTTTCAAGCGATCATGGATTCAATCATTGGGCTTATGAATGAACTTAATCTGAGTAATATTTACCTACCCAAAGATTTCCACACGGAAAAAATTAGTTACCAAGTTGGGTATTTCATCGAAGAAGATATATTGTTGTGAGAATTATTGCATGTTATTTTATAAGAATGATGCATCTCTAGAGAATTTCAAATTTTTTAACAAGATTCGAAGAAGAAGATTCCTGTGAAGATGATTACTTACCTCTTATACCAAGATTAAATAGGTTGTATGCATCAGTGAGTTCCGCTCCCAATATAATATGACACTATGAACATAAAAGGCCAGATGGTGTTCTATATCATCCTTCAGATGGATAAGCGTGGAAGTGTTTTGATAGGGTATTTTCGGAATTTGCTAATGAACTAAGAAACATTAGGTTAGGATTATGTGCAGATGGAAATGCTAAATTTGTCGTCTCTCCTGCACCGTATTTATGTTGGATGGTTCTTGTTATGCCATATAATTTTCTGCATGGGTTGTGTGTGACAAGTCCATTTTTGTTTCGAACTTATATTTTTTCAGGTCCACGCAATCCAAAAGAAGTTGACAGATCTTTACATGCAGCCTCTGATTGATGAGTTGAAGTTATGTGGCATCAAGGTGTGAAATCATATGATATATCAACTAAGAAAAACTTCAGATTGCATGCTACTTTAATGTGGACTATAAATAACTTTCCCGCATGGAATGATGTCTGTATAGTCGACTGCCGAAAAGTCAGCTTGCTCGACTTGTATGGAAGACACAAAGGCATTCACTTTTGAAACATGAATGTAAACACACATGATTTGACTGCCAATGTTGCTTCTCGCCAAAGGATCATGATTTTAGGAGAAATACTAGTGCATTGATGAAGAACAAAACTGATTTTGAGAAGCCATCATTCGTTTTGTAGCTAGAAAAAATTGGAACAAAGCTAGGGATCCACCTAAGGTGACAAAGTATCCATTGTCTAATAAGATACCTGGTTATGGTGTTACACATAATTGAACTAAAACGATCATATTCTGGTAGTTATTTTATTGGAAGCACAATCTTCTTCGGCATAATCTTAATGTCATGCATATCAACAAGAACATTTTTGACAACTTGCTTAATACTGTAATGGATGTCAACAAAAAGACAAAGGATAACTTAAGGTTCATGATGGACTTAAAGAAATATTGTAGGCGAAGTGGAGTTGTACCTTACCTACTAGAACAACAAGATTTTGAAATCCAAGGCTAGTTTTACATTCACCTTAAATGAAAGAAGAGAGGTATGTAATTGGTTTAACAATTTGAGTATGCTTGATGGGTGTGCGTCAAACCTCTCTAGGTGTATTGACATGAAATAAAATAAGTTGAAGTCTATGAGGAGCCATGATTGTCAGATTTTCATGGAATCTTTGATGCTTATTGTGTTCAATGCATTGCCTAATAGAATAAGGAAGCACATCACAGAGATAACCTTATTTTCAAGGAGTTCTTTTCTAGAAACTTGAGGGTGGAGAACCTAAATTATATGGAGAATAACATTCACTTAACTTTAAATAAGTTGGAGAATTTTCCCTCTTGGTTTTTTTGACGTAATGGGACATCTTCTAATTCACCTTGCCCTAGAGGCACGCCTTGGAGGTCTTGTTCCGTGCAGATAGATGTATCCATTCTAGAGATAATGACTTCTAATCATTTATCCTTATGCGTTTTTTAATATTATTCCATCTAAAAATCATGTTATGCAGGATTATTAGCAAATATAAGCGGATTGTCAAAAATAGATCTAGGTTGAGGGATCTATTTATGAGGCATATGTTGCTAGAGAAACTTCTTATTACTATTCATATTATTTTGAACTTGATGTGCCATATTTGAGAAATAGACCTGATCGGCATGACGATGGAGGCACTAATCCATTGTATCAACCAGTTTTCATATTCAATCAACCAGGTAAAGGAGAGTCTAAACATAGTCCAAAATGACTTTGGCTGAGATCGAACTAAAATCAGCTACAACATACGTACTACTGAATTTCCCAGAGGTCCAACCTTATTATAAGTAAGTATACATTCATACTACTAATATATTGCAACTACCTGACCGTTCATTTTTCCTTCTACATCCATGTTCCCATACTTACGACTTCCCGTATGTGATTTTACTCTTTTATGACTTGCGGGGATGGTTGGTTTGGTTTTGAAGGGTTAGGGTTGAATTCGAAATACTTAGTTCCATAATAGCGACCTAAGGTGGTCAAGCTTGACTTGAGTGAACACTTTGAGTAAATGACCTTTGAATTGGGATTTGAAGGAAACACTAGGATCATATGATGATTTTGGACTTGCGCGTATGTTTTGATTGAGTTTCGGGTCGACTAGGAGTGTCTCGGCGCTTATTATTGAAAGTTGGCGTCTTGAATGTTTTAGAGTTTTCTATGTCTGCTTTGAAATAGATTTTGGCGTTATTGATGTCCATTTGGAATTCAAAACCTTGAAATAGGTTTGTATTTTGATTTATGACTTGTGCATAAAATTTGGCATCATTACGAGTTGTATAAGTATGGTTCGTCGCGTTCGGAGTTAGCTAAAATGAGTTTGAAGTTTAGAAGTTGATTAATTTGGTGTTTGAGGTGCTATTCTTGGTTTCGATGTTATTTTACATATTCTGAGACTTCAAGTAGGTTCATAGTATATTTATGGACTTGTTGGTATATTTGGACATAGTCTCGATTGGCTAGGTGAGTTTCGGACCACTCGGAGAAAAGTTAAAGTTGGATGATATTGTTGGTTTGTTGGTGTGCTGGTGTGATTCACCATCGAGCGGAGGTCCTCGTGAACGCAATGGAGGATCTGGTTCCTCTCGCGGATGTGGAGCCATCTTCGCGAACGCAAAGAAAGGTGAGGCTAGGGGACCCCAAACATAAAGGGATGGGGGTATTTATCATCGCGAACGCGGCCGCTCAGTCGCGAACGTGTAGAGTGTGAAGCTAGGCTGAGCCAGTTTGGCTTTCCCGATCGCGAAGAAGGATCACCTAGGCAAATTACATTTTATTTCGAGACTTAGCTCATTTCTCTTACTTTTCACTTGGGTTTGGACGAATTTGATAGCTCTTTTGAGGGGGATTTTCATCAAACATCACAAGGAAGTGATTTCTACCAATTATGAGTTATATACATGGAGTACGGGTAGATTTTAACATTGAAATTAGTGAAAGTGTGGGAATTTGTTGGAAAACTTAGGGTTTCGTAAAAATGGTATTTGACTGTGAAATTGATTACAGGATTGGGAATAAATTATATATTTGAGTTCGTAATGTCATGAGTAATATTTATGTTCAAAAATGTTCGGAATCGGGACACGCTGGCCCAGGGATAACATTTTTTGCCTTTTCGAGCGGGGTTGGAAAATTACTCTATGAGTTAAATTATGAACTTTTGAGCATATATTGATTGGTTTGTATGACCTTTGTCTAATTTCGGATTACTCGGCATCGATTTGAGGCTACTAGTGAGGTTTAAGAGCCGAATAGAGAGCTTGGAAGCGAGGTAAGTCTCTTGCCTAATCTCGTAAGATGTTATCATCGTAGTATTATTAATTGGTGTGTATGCTACGTACACACGAGGTGACGAGAGCCCGTACATAGTTAGATTCATTTTTATGCCCGGGTAGGCTTTGATTCAGATCAAGCTTTAAATGTGATATTTGAGTTAATCTTGTTTGATTGAATTCTTAAATTTATGACTGAGATTGAGACTAGAATAAAAATATTTACCGAGTCTCTTAATTTGGAAATTTGGAAATATTTGATGAACGGCGGCTCCGTGTCTTCTCGACTCGCATGTATTTTCACGAGTGAGAGAGTTTCTCTATTCTTGTGGGATCGGGTCGTTCGCTTCGGCAAGATTACAAACTATTCTTATGGGATTGAGCCATTCACCTCGGTAGTGTGGTTAATTATTCTTATGGGATCGGGAAATTCGCCTCGGCTGTATTGTATAACACTATTCCTAAGGGATCGAGTTGTTCGCCTTGGCAGACTCGTGCAAAATACTTGAGATTTGATTTGGTACTAGTATCGGTTGACCTTGTGCTTTCAAGGCAAAATGTGGTATTTGGTGATTTCGTAATAATTCTTTTTTGAAAGTTATATTATTGTTATTTACTTGTATTGTTGCTACTTGCTCGAGTTTTGTACATGTCTACTTTATGTATTTTATTATTTTTACCACTAATAAGTGTCAATTCGACCCATCGTTGATACTTCTTCGAGGTTAGGCTAGATACTTACTGGGTATGTGTTATTTACGCACTCATACTATACTTCTACATTGATTGTGCAGGTACTGAGACAGGTACTTTCGGTGGTCATGCGGGCACGTAGACGCAATACACAGAGATTTAGTGGTGAACTGCCTTCCATGCTTCAATCTGCAGCACCTAGAGTCTCCCTCTTATCATATTTATTACTTCTTTCTCTTCTTTTTTTTTTATAGTGGCTATAGAGGTTTTGTGTATTCTACTAGATGGCTAATGAACTTGTGACGCCGTATTTTAGGGGTTGCTAGTGGATATTCACAACTGTACTTATTATTATTATTATCACTTTGTTTTATGTATTATTTGTACTCGATATTTTGGTAAACAAGAATGTATATTTCCATGAATTCTAGATTTAATTATGTGTATTTAAAGAAATTCCTAATTTTAAAACTTAAAATGGATAAGTAAGTTGGTGGTTCACGTGTTGACTAGCCTAACAACATCGTTGCGAGTCATCATGACCTATTATGAGATTTGGGTCATGACATTTTTCTATTAGACCCTTAGGTTCACATAGGTCTCACAAGTCATGAACAGATCTAGTAGAGTCTTCGGATCGATGCGGAGATGTTTGTACTTCTCTTCGAGAGGCTATAGGGTGTTAGGAACTTTCTCTTTCTTCATCTCCTATCAAGTAGTTGATGTTGTGCTAAGTTTTTTCTCTTAGTCCCTCACAAATGGTTAGAACGCGCGCGACGGCTCTACTTGGAGGCAGAGGAGCTGCTCCCCCAGTTCTTAGATGTTAAGGCAGAGGCCGAGGGAGAGCCACAACTCCTGCTAGAGATCGAGGGTGTCTTAGAGTTGCTCCTGTAGTACCACCAATAGATCCAGTGGAGGATCCTATTATTAAGGAGCAGGATGAGGCGTTTGTGAGCCAGCTCCAGCAAATTTTGTGATTGCACCGGGCTTTCAGGAGGTCATGGTCCGTATATTGCAGTTCATGGAATCTATAGCTCAAGTTGTGCTATTTCCAGCAGATCCGGTCACATCTTAAGCGGGAGGGGGAGCACTGATCCCTATCACTTATTCCCCCGAGCATGTTGCTGCCGTTTATCATACCCTAGGTGCACTACATACGGGCAGGTCTCATCCAGTTGCACTAGTTAGACTAGAGGGCCAGACCGACCGTGACCGTTGAAGAGCAGAAGCAGCTGGATAGATGGAATAGGATTCATCCTCTTATCTTTAGTGGTGAGCGGTTAGAGGACCCACCGAATCTCATTCTCCATTGCAAGGAGAGGTTGCACAAGATAGGAGTCGTGAAGTCGAACAGGGTGGACTTTACCACATTTCAGCTAGAGGGTAAGGCCCGTAAATGGTGGCAGTCTTATCTCCAGAGCAGGCAAGCATGTTCACCACCCTTTAGTTAGGATCAATTCATACATATCTTCTTGGAGTAGTATATTCCACCTTCACAATGAGAGGAGTTATGGGGTCAGTTTGAGTGGCTCCGACCGGGTCAGATGTCTTTGACCGACTATTAGACGAGATTCACTGACTTGTCTCGTCATGTATCCCTTATAATCCCCATAGATGTAGAGAGGGTTTAAAGGTTTATTACAGGGTTTCACCCTAAGATCTAGGTTTCTATGGCCCGAGAGGCATAGGTGGGGACTCCATTCTTCCAAGTTGTGGAGATAGCTCGGAGGATTGAGCATATACATAACCAGAGCAGATATTTTTTTGTCGAGGGATAAGTGACCTCGGCTTTTTGGTGGATTTAGTATTGGGGCACAGGTCAATTTATGAGGGGCCATCATAGAAGGTCATGCATTCAGTTACATAGCTTAATCGAGGTGCTCCAATGCGACCACACTTCAAAGCTATTCCATAGAGTACTTATTTCTTGCTAGCTATTTAGGGTTCCTCTAGTTGGTATTCAATGTATTGGGGTCAGACTCAGAGTTAGCAGTTCCACGCTCATCGAGGTTGTTTTGAGTGTGGGGACTAGGGCCACGTGAAGAGGATTGTTTCTAGACTTCAGGGAAAGGCAGTGCAGCAGGACCATCGACCCATGATTACTGCACCAGTTGTCGCACCCCCCGTCTGGCTGGCCAGTGGCGGGGGGTAGGTGAGTAGGGGTTTTCCTAGAGGTGGAGGCCCATTAGGTGGCTCTTCGGCTATATTATATGCCTTCCCAGCTAGACCAAGGGCAGTCGCCTTCGATGCAGTGATCACATATACTATCTATGTCTGTTGTAGGATGATTTGGTACTATTTAACCTAGGGTCTACTTATTCCTATGTCTCTTCTCTATTTTATCCATATATGCATGTATCTTGTGAGTCCTTAGGTTTTTCTGTATATGTGCCCATGCCTGTTGGTGATTCTGTTATTGTGGATCGGGTTTACCGGTTTTGTGTAGTGACTTTCTGTGATTATGAGACCAGAGTGGATCTTCAATTTCTTGATAACATTTACTTTGAGGTTATCCTGGGCATGGACTTGTTGTCTCTGTACCATTCCATTCTCGATTTCCATGCTAAGATTGTTACCTTATCGATGTTGGAGTTGCGTAGGTTGGAGTGGAGAGGTGCATCTATTGGCATATCTAGTTAGATTATCTCTTTCTTGAAGGCTCAACATATGGCCGAGAAGGTTTATTTGGCTTGTCTGGCATTTGTTCGAGATACTATTGTGGAGACTCCCCCTATAGATTTAGTGCATGTGGTCTGGGAGTTTTTTGATGTATTTCCTGCTGATCTACCAAGCATGCCACCGGATTGTGCTATCAATTTCAGCATTGATTTGGCACCAGGCCTATCTCAATAGGGTCTTATCTCATGGCTCCAATGGAGTTGAGGGATTTGAAGGAGCAACTTCAAGAGTTGCTCGAGAAGGGATTCATCATTTCGAGTGTGTCGCCTTAGGGTAAACCAGTATTATTTGTGAAGAAGAAGGATGAGAGTATGCGGATGTGCATTTATTACCGCCAGCTGAACAAAGTCACCATCAAGAATAACTACCTGTTACCGCGCATTGATGACTTGTTTGATCATCTACAAGGTGCTAAAGTGTTTTAAGAGATCAACTTGAGATCTGGGTACCATCAGCTGGGATTCGTGCTATAGATATTCTGAAGATATATTTCCGGACTAGATATGGGCACTATGAGTTTCTTGTGATGTCCTTCGGCTGGACTAATGCTCAGGCGGCATTTATATTTGATGAATCGGGTGTTCATGCCACATATCTTGACTTATTGGTTATTTTCTTCATTGATGACATATTGATCTACTCGCGTAGTATGGAGGAGCACGAGTAGCATTTGAGGATAGTGCTTCAGACCTTGCAGAAACGAAAGTTATATGCTAAGTTCTCAAAGTGCGAGTTTTGGTTAGATTCTATGGCTTTCTTGGGGAATGTTGTATCAGGTGATGGTATCAAGGTGGATCCCAAGAAGATTGAGGCAAAACAGAGTTGTCCTCCTCCTACCACAGCGATCGAGATCAAAAGTTTCTGTGGGATAGTAAGTTATTATTGTTGGTTTGTAGAGGGCTTCTCGTCTATTGCAACTCCTTTGACTAGATTGACCCAAAAGGGCATTCAGTTCATATGGTTAAATGATTTCAAGGCGAGCTTTCAGAAGCTCAAGACCATATTGACTATAACATAAACGTTGGTTTTGCCCTCCGATTTGGGGATATATACCGTGTATTGTGATGCTTCACGCGTTGGTCTGGGTTTTCTATTGATGCAGGAGATGAGAGTTATTTAAAATGCTTCACATTAGTTGAAGTTCCATGATAAGAATTACCATGTGCACGATTTGGAGTTGATTGCAAAAGTTCATACTCTAAAGATCCGTAGGCATTATCTTTATGGAGTGTCGCGCGAGGTCTACACTGACCACCGTAGTTTGCAACATTTGTCTAAGCAGAGGGATATTAATCTGAGGCAGTACAGGTGGCTAGAGTTACTGAAGGATTATGGCATTACCGTCCTCTATCATCCGGACAAGGGAAATGTGGTCGCAGATGCCTTGAGCAGAAAGGCCGAGAGTATGGGTAGTTTGGCATTCATATCAGCAGAGAAGAGGCCTTTGGCTTTGGACATTCAGTGCTTAGGTAACCCACATGTGAGGTTGGATATTTTAGAGCACGGCCGAGTCCTTGCATGTATTGTGGATAAGTCTTCCTTATTCGAGCGGATCAAGGCTCATTAGTACGATGATCTGCACTTACCAGTTCTTAAGGAGACAGTGCTGCGAGGTGATGCAAAGGAGGTTACTATCAGAGATGATGGTGTTCTGCGATTCTAGGGTCGCTCATGTGTTCCTAATGTTGATATCCTAAGGGAGACGATTCTAGAGGAGGCGTACAATTCGTGTTATTCTATTCATCCAGGTGCCATGAAGATGTATCATGACCTGAAGAAGCATTACAAGTGGCAACGTATGAAGAAGGACATAGTTGAGTATGTGGCAAGATGTTTGAATTACCAACAAGTTAAGTATGAGCACTAGAGGCCAGGTGGCTTACTTCAAAAGATTGTTATAGCGGAGTGGAAATAGGACCGCATCTCCATGGATTTCGTGGTAGGTTTTCCGCGGACGTTGAGGAAATTTGATGTCGTTTGGGTCATTGTCAACAGATTGACCAAGTTTGCACACTTTATTTCAGTGATGACCACATACACTTCAGAGAGGTTGGTCCAAATCTATATTTAGGAGATCATTTGGTTGCATGGCGTGCCAATTTTCATCATTTCATATAGAGGCACTTAGTTCACTTCACACTTCTGGAGAGTTGTACAGAGTAAGTTGGGTACTCGAGTAGATCTCAGCACAGCCTTTCATCCGTAGACCGATAGGCAGTCGGAGCGGATAGTTCAGATTTTGGATGATATGCTCAGAGCATGTGTGATTGACTTCGGAGGGTAAAGGGATCGATTCTCACCATTGGCCGAGTGTGCTTACAATAATAGTTTTCAGTCCAGCATCAAGATAACTTTATTTAAGGCCTTGTATGGACACTGATGTCATCCCCCCATTGGTTGGTTTGAACTCGGTGAGGCTAGGTTATATGGTACTGATTTGGTGAAGGATGCCTTGGATAAGGCAAAGTTGATCTGGGAGTGACTTCGCATAGCATAGTACAGGTAGAATAGTTACACGAATCAGAAGGGACATTATTTGACATTCATGGTGGGTGAGAAGGTTCTCTTGAAAGTTTCGCCTATGAAGGGTATCATGAGGTTTGGAAGAAGGGTCAAGGGTTGGAGCAAGTTGGAGGGGTTTGCATACAGACCTACTTTTCCTCCTAGTCTATCGGGAGTTCATCAGGTATTCCACATGTTTATGCCCCAGAGGTACCATGGTGGCAGGTCACATATGTTGGATTATAGTACAGTTCATCTATATGAGATCTTGGGTTATGAGGAGGAGCCAGTTGCTATTGTTGACATGCAGGTCCACAAGTTGAGGTCTAAGAAGATTTTAGTAGTGACAGTGGAGGGGTCAACTAGTCGAGGAGGAGACTTCGGAGATCGAGGAGGACATACGCAGAAGATATCCATACTTACTTGGCACTCCAAGTATGATGCTAAACCCGTTCAAGGATGAACGTTTATTTTAGAGGTGGAGAATGTAATGACACGACCGGTCATTTTTCTTTCTAGATCCTCTTTCCCCTATTTAATACTTCCCGTATATGCTTTTATTATTCTATGACTTGTGAGGATGGTTAGTTGGGTTTTGAAAGGGTTCATGTTGAATTCATAACACTCCATAATATTGGCCTAAGGTGTTCAAGTTTTACTTGAGTCAACACTTTGAGTAAACAACCTCGGAATCGGGATTTGATTATTCCAAAAGGTTTGTACGATGATTTTGGACTTGGGCGCTTGTAACGACCCGGTCGATCGTTACATAGAACCTGCATTATAATTATTGTTATTTCCTAGTCATAGGTTGGTTATAAAGTTTATGATGTGTTAGAGTTGATAGGCTCGGAACCAGAATGGTTGTAGTGAGAATTTAGATTCTTAGTCTCTAAAAATAGCCTTATAGTTGGAAAAGTCAACTGAGAGTTGACTTATTGGTAAGCGACCTCGGAATACGGATTTATGGCTCGGATAGCTTTGTTAGGTGATTTGGGACTTAAGAGTGTGTTCATAATATTTTTTGTGATGTCCGGTGTAGATTTAGGCTTGAATTGGCGAAAGTTAGTTTTTGGTGATTACCGGTCGGCAGTGGAAAATAGGCTATCTGGGTCGGAATGGAATTCCGGAGGTTGGAACAGGTTTGTAATGTCATTTTGGATATGTCTGCAAAATTGCAGGTCAATCGGATTTGTTTTGGATAGTTTCGGCATCGTTGGTGGATTTTAGAAATTTGAAAGTTCTTAGGCTTGAATCCGACGTGATTTTGACGTTTTGATGTTATTTTTAGTGTTTCGAGAATGCAACTAAGTTTGAATATCATTTATGATGCGTTGGTAAATTTGCTTGGGGTCCCAAGGTGCTCGGGATGGATTTCGTATGGTTATCGGGCAACTTTGAACTAGTAAAATCTGTTGTTTTTCTGGTGTCAGTGCAAGAGCAAAATGTTCATCGCAATCGCGTAGAGTAACCAGGAGCCCGGTCATTTTTTGAATCGCGATCGCGGGAGTAGAAGTGCGATCGGGAAGGTGTACAATGTTGGTCACTGCGATCACGTGAGTATTGGTGCGATCGCGTAGGGTTAGAGAGGCACGTGTGGGGGCTGGTCAGATGTACTACGCGATCTCGTGGCTAGGACTGCGATCGCGTTGAGTTGAGGCTTAGTGAAACGCGATCCCGTGGTGTTATTCGTGATCGCAGAAGGTAATATTGAGAGGCTGGAAATTTGCTCTTCGCGATCGCGACCTGATGTCCACGATCGCAGTAAAGAATTAACTAGGCAGTATTTAAATAAACCCTCCGCGGCCAATACCCACTTTTCCACCATTTTTTAACAGGAAGAAGCTTTTGAGGGGATTTTCAAGAGAGGAAATCATTGTTCTTCATTGAGGTAAGCAATTTGGACCCTAAAACTCGATTATATGTGATTAAGGATCAAAATATCAGTGTTTAATTCATGAAAATCAGTAGAAAAAGATGGAATTAGGGCTTGAGAATATGAGACACTTTAGGGATGATTTGAGGGATCAAACGAACTCCGATTTTTAAGTTCTTTATATGTACGGACTCGTGAGATGATGAAGAACAGTTTGGTATAAAATATTTCGAGTTTCGAGACGCGATATTGGGGGTAGCATTTTTGCTAATTTCGGGTTTTGTGCTAAATTGATATTTTTCAATTGGCATTCTTTCCCTTAGCATAATTTGATGAGAAAAATCTAATCTTTATAGATTTTGAGCACTCGGAAGTTGATTCGAGATGCAAGCGTGTTGCGGAATAGTTTTCGGGCTAGTTTTAGGTAAGTAATGTCTTTAAATCCTATCCTGAGGGTATGAAACCCCGGACTTTACATCCTTCCACGGATTTGGAGTAACGCACACACTGGATGACGAGCGTGGGGCGTGCACGAATTGGAAATTTGGAAAAATGTTCCTTTTTAGGCAACTATTGAGTTACTAAACCGCTTTTAAAACATATGAGTTATAATACTACTATGTATTGATATATTTGGGTTGTAAGCCATGTTTGGGGACTAGTGCTAATTTTTTTTAACCCCTTGGGGGCTATTTTACTGATATTCTCACTACTTTGAAACTATGATGTTACACTCAGTCTTTCTTGTGAAATTGTTGACACTCTTATTTGATAATATTACTATTTCTTGAAACGAAATACTATTTTGGGTCGAGAACCCCGTTTTATTCATGGCCCGAGTGGCATGCTGAGAGTGTCTGACTGAGTGAGGTTGAGGGCCAATGTTGTGAGGATGTTATGATATGAGAGAGGCTGAGTGCCTAAGAGGGATTTATGCCATGATGTGGCTTGTTTATAGAGCTTGGGCTGTAGGAGCCCCTCCGGAGTCTGTACACACCCCCAGTGAGCGCAAGTACCAACTGAGTGCGAGTGCCGAGTGATGAGTGATTGGGAAGCATGAGTGACAGTGAGGTTGCCCGTGGGGCTGATACTGAGTGATGGTGAGGTGTTGAGGGAAATTATTACGAGTGATGATTATGGCCCGAGGGGCAGTTTTATGACGATATTTTACTGAGTTTTTGACTATTATTCACTTCATTCTTTTAAACTGATATTACTGAGAGTTTTACTGAGACATATTGGAAAAATATACTTGTTTCAAAGGATTTTCTGGAAATTAGTTTTCGAACTTATTTATATTGTATTGAGACTTGATGTTTTACTGTTTTGTGGATTGGTGTTTTGTGTTGTGTGTTTCATATACTTCAGACTGTGATTTATTTTCATTACTACTGAGTTGGCATACTCATCATTACACCCTGCACCTCTGTGTGTAGATCCAGGTACTGGTTCGGAGCAGTAGTCATCTGAGTTCGTTGTCATCAGCGTTTCGGATTTTGAGGTAGTTGTTCAGCGTCCGCAGCTTCTCCGTTTCTCTTCGTTATTTAGTATTAGTATTTCATTCCTAGACATGGGTTATGACATTAGTAGAGTTATATCTTATTCTTAGATGCTCGTGATCGGTTGACTCCAGTCTTGGGGGATTTGTTTAGACTGTTAGATTATTATTGCGGTTTAAAGACTTAGAGAAATTTGTATACTCAGTTTGCTGGTTATTATTGATTTTTGAGAAATTATATTAAAATAAATGTGTAGTTATGTGATGGTTGGCTAGCCTAGTTCCACGATAGGCGCCATCACGACCTGTTAGGATTTGAGGTCGTGTCAAGTTGGTATCACAGCCTCTAGGTTACATAGGACTCAACGGTCATGAGCAGATTTAGTAGAGTCTTGCGGTTCGGTACGGAGACGTTTGTACTTATATTCGAGAGGCTACAGAACTCTTAGGAAAAATCTTATTTTCTTGAACTCTTTCATGCCATTCTATTGGTTCTTGAAATCTAAACTACTGTTGTTTCATTCTCTCACAGATAGTGAGGACACGCACTACCAATCAGGATGACCAGACACCAGCCAGACCCACAAGGGGTCGAGGCCGTGGTGGAGTTAGGGGAGCAGCCTGCGCAGTAGCCGGGACAGTACCACAGGATCCCCCTATCATTCAGGATCAGGCTCCCGCCGAGGGTGCTCCAGCAGGACAGGCTCAGGCACCGGAAGTGCATATTGTTATCTCGGGTCTTCAAGAGACCCTGGCTAGATATTGACGGTATGTACCAGTTTGGCTCAGGTAGTTGATATGTCTACTACTGCCACTGCAGCTCAGGCCGGGGGAGGCATTCAGACTCCAGCTGCCCAGACACCTGAGCAGGCTGTATAGGGTATTCAGGCATCGAGGGTTGTCCCAGCCTAGCCGATTGCCCCAGTTCAGGACTATGTAATCCCAGCTATGCCCGAGGATGAGCAGCGTAGGCTGGAGAGGTTCAGTAGACTTTAGCCTCCGACTTTCAGCAGCACAGAGGGTGAGGATGACCAAGGTTTTCTGGATAAGTGCCAGAGGATACTACGTACTGCGGATACTTTGGAGACCAGTGGGGTCTCATTTGCTACATTTCAGTTTGCGGGTGTTGCTTTCACTTGGTGGGAGGCATTCGAGAGGCGTAGGCCGGTTGGTTCAACACCACTCACCTGACAGCAGTTCTCCACGATCTTTTTGGAGAAGTATGTTCCTCAGTCCCACAGGGAGGAGCAGCGCAGACAGTTTGAGCAGCTGCGCCAGGGAGAGTTGTCAATTACTCAGTACGAGATGAGGTTTTCCGAGTTGGCTAGACATGCTTCTGAGTTAGTCCCTACTGATAGGGAGAGGATCAAGAGGTTTGTAGATGGTGTCACGTATCATCTTTGGATTTTGATGACCAGGGAAAGAGTGTCTGGAGCTACATTTGAGCAGGTTGTTGACATTGCTCAGGACATTGAGTCGGTTCGTAGGCAGGAGCCTGAGGAGAGGGAGGCCAAGAGGCCTCGGGGATCAGGTAGCTTCAGTGGTGCCCCTTCTAGAGGGCAGTTTCAGCCCAGTAGAGGTCGTCCATTTAGACCTCCTCAGCCAGCTCGCCCAGCTTAAGGTGGCGCATCTTTTGGGCAGGGTCCTCGCCGTTCTTATCCGGGACGTTCATCTTTTAGTGCCCTTGCAGCTCAGAGCTCATCTAGAGCATCATCATATTAGGGTTCTTCTATGCATGGTTCATCTGGTGGTTATCATGGTGGTAGTGGTTCTCTTCAATCTCCATCTCCAGCTCTAGGTGGTTGTTTTGAGTGTGGAGAGTTCGGACATGGATGGAGGCAGTGTCCCTGTCGTCCTGGTTGTTCATCTCACCAGAGGGTTCAGCCCTCGATTTCAGCCCCAGTCACTTCACCACCTACTCAGGCAGCCAGGGGTGGTGGTCAGGCAGCTAGAGGCCGCCCTAGAGGGGGAGGTCGAGCAGGTGGAGGACAGCCACGTATTTATTCACTTCCGGCTAGGCCTAATGCTATGGCGTCAGATGCGGTGATTACAGGTACTATCTTAGTTTGTCACAGTGATGCTTTGGCTTTATTTGACCTTGGTTCCACGTACTCTTATGTCTCATCCTATTTTTCTCACTTTCTGAATATGCCCCGTGAGTCTTTAGTTATGTCTGTTCATGTTTCGACTCCGGTGGGCGATACTATATTGTGGACCGTGTGTATCGGTCGTGTCTTATATCTATTGGGGGTCTGGAGACCCGAGTAGACTTGATGTTACTCAGTATGGTTGATTTTTATGTGATACTGGGCATGGATTGGTTATCCCCATGTCATGCTATTCTTGATTGTCAATCTAAGAGCGTGATCCTAGCTATGCCCGGAGTTCCGAGAGTTGAGTGGATAGGGTCTATAGAGCATGTGCCTAGAAGAGAGATTTCTTATTTGAAGGCTCAGTGTATGGTTGAGAAAGGGTGTGAGTCTTATCTTGCTTTTGTGAGGGATTTTAGTAGTGAGACTCCTTCTGTTGATTTTGTTCCTGTGGTCCATGATTTTCCGGACGTATTTCCTACAGACCTGTCAGGCATGCCACCTGACATGAATATTGATTTTGGTATTGACCTGGTTCCAGACACCTAGCCTATCTCTATTCCACCTTACCGCATGGCGCCAGCGGAGTTGAAAGAATTGAAAGAGCAGCTTCAGGAACTCCTAGATAAGGGGTTCATTCGACGTAGTGTGTCACCTTGGGGTGCACCGGTGTTGTTTGTGAAAAAGAAAGATGGCTCCATGCGCATGTGTATCAATTATCGGTAGCTGAATAAGGTTACGGTGAAGAACCGTTATCCTTTTCCCCGTATTGATGACTTGTTTGACCAGCTTCAGGGAGCTAGAGTGTTCTCCAAGATTGATTTGAGATCTGGGTATCATCAGTTGAAGATTCGGGATTCTAACATTCTGAAGACTGCTTTCAGGACCAGATATGGTCATTATGAGTTTATGGATATGTCATTTGGGCTGACCAATGCCCCATCCACTTTCATGCAATTCATGAACAGTGTGTTTCAGCCTTACCTTGATTCTTTCGTCATTGTGTTCATTGATGACATCCTGGTTTATTCTCGTAGCTAGAAGGAGCATGCTCAGCATTTGAGAGTTGTGTTACACAGGTTGAGGGAGGAGAAGCTTTATGCAAAATTCTCCAAGTGTGAGTTTTGGCTTGGTTCAGTAGCCTTCTTGGGGCACGTGGTGTCTAGTGAGGGTATTCAGGTTGACCCGAAGAATATTGAGGCGGTGCAAAGTTGGCCCAGACCGTCCTCAGCTACAGAGATTAAGAGTTTCCTTGGTTTGGCGGGATATTATCGTTGCTTTGTGGAGGGATTCTCTTCTATTGCTTCACCATTGACCAGATTGACCCAGAAGGGTGCTCTATTCAGATGGTCTGATGAGTTTGAGGAGAGCTTTCAGAAGCTCAAGTCAGCATTGACCACAACTCTGGTATTGGTTTTTCCTACTGGTTTACGTTCTTATACGGTCTACTGTGATGCTTCTAGAGTTGGCTTGGGAGCGGTTTTGATGCAGGACGGTAGGGTGATTTCCACACGTCGAGATAGTTGAAGGTGCACGAGAAGAATTATCCAGCGCACGATCTTGAGTTAGCTGCCATTGTTCATGCCTTGAATATTTGGCGACATTATTTGTATGGAGTGTAGTGTGAGATTTTCACTGACCATCGTAGCTTGCAGTATCTGCTGAGGCAGAAGGACTTGAATTTGCGTCAGAGGAGATGCTTAGAGCTTCTCAAGGATTATGACCTCACTATTTTGTATCATCCGGGGAAGGCCAATGTAGTGGCCGATGCCTTGAGTCGTAGAGCCGAGAGTTTGGGGAGTCTAGCTCACCTTTCAGCAGCAGAACGACCTTTAGCACTTGATGTTCAGGCTTTAGCGGGTCAATTGGTGAGATTGGATTTGTTAGACCCTCCGGGGTTATTAGCTAGCATGGCTTCTCGGTCTTCTCTTTATGATCAGATAAGAGCCCGGCAGTATGATCGCATTTGTTAGTACTTCAGGATAGGGTCCGTCGAGGCGATGCCAGGGATGTGACTATTGGTGATGACAACATTATGAAGATGCAGGGCCGTATTTGTGTGCCCAATGTGGATGTTCTTCGAGAGTTGATATTAGCAGAGGCCCACAGCTCGCGATATTCCATTCATCCGGGTGCCGCGAAGATGTATCAGGACTTAAGACAGCAGTATTGGTGGAGGCAGATGAAGAGAGATATTGTTGAGTATGTAGCACGGTGTCTCAACTTCCAGCATGTCAAGTATGAGCACCAGAGACCAGGTGGATTACTTCAGAGGTTAGATATTCTGGAGGAGAAGTGGGAGCGGATCACCATGGACTTTGTAGTTGGGCTTCCACGGACTTCGAAAGGTTTTGATGCTATTTGGGTCATTGTGGATAGATTGACCAAGTCCGCGCACTTCATTACTGTTGGTACTACTTATACTTTAGAGCGGTTAGCGGGTATTTACATTAGGGAGATTGTCCGATTGCATGGGGTTCCAGTTTCTATCATTTCTGATAGAGGTACTCAGTTCACATCTTAGTTTTGGAAGGTCGTACAGAGAGATATGGGTACTCAGGTAGAGTTGAGCACTGCATTTCATCCTCAGACCGACGAGCAGTCGGAGCGGACTATTCAGATTTTAGAGGACATGTTGCGTGCTTGTGTTGTTGATTTTGCTAGTTCATGGGATCATTTTCTACCACTTGCGGAGTTTGCATATAATAATAGCTACCAATCCAGTATTCAGATGGCCCCGTATGAATCTTTATATGGCAGGAGGTGTATATCTCTGGTTGGTTGGTTCGAGCCCGGTGAGGCTAGGCTATTAGGCACCGATCTGATTCAGGATGCACTAGAAAAGGTGAAGTTGATTCAGGAGAGACTTCGCACAGCGCAGTCTAGGCAGAAGGGTTATGCGGAACGGAAGGTCTGGGATGTGTCTTTTATGGAAGGTGATAAGTTACTACAGAAGGTATCACCCTTGAAAGGTGTTATGAGGTTCGGAAAGAGGGGAAAGCTGAGTCCACGGTTTATTGGTCCTTTTGAGGTACTTCAGAAGATTGGCGAGGTGGCTTATAGACTTGCCTTGCCACCCAGCTTGTCGAGTGTTCATCCGGTATTTCATGTGTCGATGCTTCATAAATATGTTGGTGACCCGTCTCATGTTTTGTACTTCAGCACAGTTCAGCTCAAGGGTGATTTGTCATATGAGGTAGAGCCAGTAGCAATTTTGGAATGTCAGGTCAGAAAGTTGAGGTCTAAGGATATAGCTTCAGTGAAGGTATAGTGGAGACGTCAGCCAGTGGAGGAGGCTACTTGGGAGACCGAGCGGGAGATGCAGAGCAGATATCCTCATTTTTTTTAGACTCCAGGTATGTTTCAAGACCCGTTTGAAGACGAACGTTTATTTAAGAGGGGGAGAATGTAATGACCCGGTCGATCATAACGTATAACCTGCATTATAATTATTGTTATTGCCTAGTCATAGGTTGGTTATACTGTTTATGATGTGTTAGAGTTGGTAGGCTTGGAATCAGAATGGTTGTAGTGAGAATTTAGACACTTAGTCTCTAAAAATAGCATTATAGTTGGAAAAGTCAACTGAGAGTTGACTTTTTGGTAAACGACCTTGGAATGCAGATTTTATGGCTCGGATAGCTTAGTTAGGTGATTTGGGACATAGGAGTGTGTTCAGAATATTTTTTGTGATGTCCGTGTAGATTTAGGCTTGAATTGGCGAAAGTTAGTTTTCGGTGATTTCCGGTCGCCAGTGGAAAATAGGCTATCGGGGTCGGAATGGAATTCCGAAATTTGGAACAGGTTAATAATGTCCTTTGCGAATATGTCTGTAAAATTTCAGGTCAATCGGATGTGTTTTGGATAGTTTCGGCATCGTTGGTGGATTTTAGAAATTTCAAAGCTCTTAGGCTTGAATCGATGTGATTTGTATGGTTTGATGTTATTTTTAGTGTTTCGAGAGTCAAACTAAGTTTAAATGATCATTTATGATGCGTTGGTAAATTTGGTCGGGGTCCCGAGGGGCTCGGGATGGATTTCGGATGATTATCAGGAAATTTTGAACTTGTAAAATCTGTTGTTTTTCTGGTGTCAGTGCACCAGCAAAATGTTCATCATGATCGCGTGGATTGGTCCGCGATCGCGTAGAGTAACCTGGAGCCCGGTCATTTTGTGAATCGCGATCGCGGGAGTAGAATTGTGATTGCGAAGGTGTACACCGTTGGTCAGTGCGATCGCATGAGTATCGGTGCGATCGCGTAGGTTAAGAGAGGTGCGTGTGGGGGCGGGTCAGATGTACTACGCGATCGCGTGGATAGGACTGTGATCGCGTTGAGTTGAGGCTTAGTGAAACGCGATCGCGTGGTGTTATTCACGATCGCAGAAGGTAATATTGAGAGTCTTGAAATTTGCTCTTCGCGATCGCGATCGCGACCTGATGTCCGCGATCGCAGTGAAGAGTTAACTGGGCAGTATTTAAATAAACCCTCCGCGACCAATACCCACTTTTCCACCATTTTTGAACGGGAAGAAGCTTTTGAGGCAATTTTTAAGAGAGGAAATCATTGTTCTTCATTGAGGTAAGCAATTTGGACCCTAAAACTCGATTATATGTGATTAAGGATCAAAATATCAGTGTTTGATTCATGAAAATCAGTAAAAAAAGATGGAATTAGGGCTTGAGAATATGAGACCCTTTAGGGATAATTTGAGGGGTCAAACGAACTTTGCTTTTTGAGTTCTTTATATGTACGGACTCGTGAGATGATGAAGAAGAGTTTAGTATAAAATTTGTCGAGTTCCGAGACGCGAGCCCGAGGGTCGGATTTTTGCTAATTTCGGGTTTCGTGCTAAAATTGATATTTTTCAATTGTAATTCATTCCCTTAGCATAATTTGATGAGAAAAATCTGATCTTTATAGATTTGGAGCACTCGGAAGTTGATTCGAGAGGCAAGCGTATTGCGGAATAGTTTTCGGGCTAGTTTGAGGTAAGTAATGTCTTTAAATCCTGTCCTGAGGGTATGAAACCCCAGACTTTACATCCTTTCATGGATTTGGAGTGATGCACACGCTGGATGACGAGTGTGGGGCGTGCACGAATTGGAAATTTGAAAAAATGTTCCCTTTTAGGCAACTATTGAGTTACGAGACCGCTTTTAAAGCATATGAGTTATAATATTACTGTGTTTTGATATATTTAGGTTGTAAGCCATGTTTGGGGCCTAGTGTCGATCTGTTTTAACCCCTTGGGGGCTATTTTACTGATATTCTCACTACTTTGAAACTATGATTTTACACTCAGTCTTTCTTGTGAAATTGTTGACACTCTTATTTGATAATATTACTATTTCTTTAAATGAAATACTATTTTGGGTGGAGAACCCCGTTTTATTCATGGCCCGAGTGGCATGCTGAGAGTGTCTGGCTGAGTGAGTCCCAGGGCCAATGTTGTGAGGAGGTTATGATATGAGAGAGGCCGAGTTCCTGAGAGTGATTTATGCCATGATGTGGCTTGTTTATAGCGCTTAGGCTGTAGGAGCCACTCCAGAGTCTATACACACCCCAAGTGAGCGCAGGTACCTACTGAGTGCGAGTGCCGAGTGATGAGTGATTGGGAGGCATGAGTGACAGTGAGGTTGCCTGCGGGGCTGATACTGAGTGATGGTGAGTGCTGAGGGAAATTGTTACGAGTGATGATTATGGCCCGAGGGGCAGTTTTATGATGATATTTTACTTAGTTTTTGACTATGATTCACTTCATTGTTTTAAACTGATATTACTGAGAGTTTTACTGAGATATATTGGAAAAATATACTTGTTTCAAAGGATTTTCTGGAAATTAGTTTTCGAACTTATGTATATTGTATTGAGACTTGATGTTTTACTATTTTGTGGATTGGTGTTTTGTGTTGTGTGTTTCATATACTTCAGACTGTGATTTATTTTCATTACTACTGAGTTCGTACTCACCATTACTCCCTACACCTCTGTGTGCAGATCCAGGTACTGGTTTGGAGCAGTAGTCATCCGAGTTTGTTGTCATCAACGTTTGGGATTTCGAGGTAGTTGTCCAGCGTCCGCAGCTTCTCCATTTCCTTTCCTTATTTATTATTAGTATTTCATTCCTATACATGGTTTATGACATTAGTAGAGTTATATCTTATTTTTAGATGCTCGTGTTCGGTTGACTCCAGTCTTGGGGGATTTGTTTAGACTGTTAGATTATTATTGGGGTTTAAAGACTTAGAGAAATTTTTATACTCAGTTTGCTGGTTATTATTGATTTTTGAGAAATTATCTTAAAATAAATGTGTAGTTATCTGATGTTTGGCTAGCATAGTTCCACGATAGGCTCCATCACGACCTGTTAGGATTTGGGGTCGTGACAGCGCTTATTCAGATTGAATTTAGGGTGGACCAGAAGGGTTTCAATGCTTATTGTTGAAATATGGGATTCCAAGACTCGGAATAGGTTAGTATAGAGATTTATGACTTGTGCGTAAAATTTGGCGTCATTCTGAGTTTTCTAAGTATGGTTCGTCGCGTTCGGAGTTAGTTGAAATTAGTTTGAAATTTAGAAGTTGATTAATTTGGGGTTGAGATGTGATTCTTGGTTTCAATGTTATTTTACGTGTTCTGAGTCTTCGAGTGAATGTGTAGTATATTATGTACTTGTTGGTACATTTAGGCGGGGTTCCCAGTGGCTCGGGTGAGATCCGTACCACTCGGAGCAAAGTTGAAGTTGGCCAATATTGATGGTTTGCTGGTGTGCTAGTGTGCTTCACGATCGTGAAGGAGGCTGAAGAGGGGTCTGAATTTTACTCTTCGGGAACACGAGAAGGGCCCCATGAACACGATGGATGATCTGTTTCCTCTTTCCAAACACGAATCCATCTTCGCGAACGTGGAGCCATCTTCGTGAACACAAAAAAGGTTGAGGTTGAGTTGGGCTGGAAGGCAATTGGCCTTCGCGACCGCGGATGGGGGACCGCGAACGCGAAGGGCTAGGGGTATTTCTCATCGCGAACGCGAGCTGTATGTCATGAACTTGTAGAGGAAGAAGCAGGGCTGAGCTAGTTTTGCATTCGCGATCGCGAAGAAGGATCACCTGGCGGATTAAATTTTATTTCATGACTTAGCTCATTTCTCTCACTTTTCACTTGGGCTTGGACAAATTTAAGAGCTCTTTTGAGGTTGATTTCCATCAAACATCACAAGGTAAGTGATTTCTATCAATTATGAGTTAAATACATGGAATATGGGTAGATGTTAACATAGAAATTGGTAAAATCGTTGGGTTTTATAGGAAAACCTAGGGTTTAGTAAAAATGGGATTTGACCACAAAATTAATTATGGAGTTGGGAATAAATTATATACTTGAGTTTGTAATGTCATGGGTAACGTTTATCTTTCAAATTTACAAAATTCGGGCATGTGGACCCGGGTTTGACTTTTGTTGACTTTTCGAGCGGGGTTGGAAAATTACTCTAAGAGTTAAATTATAAAATTTTGAGCATATATTGATTGGTTTGTACGACCTTTGACTAGTTTCGAATTGCTCGGCGTCAATTTGCGGCTACTAGTGAGGTTTAACAGCAGAGTAGTAAGCTTGGAAGCGAGGTATGTCTGTCACCTAATCTTGTAAAGGGGAATTATCCTCGTATGTGTATTAGTTGTTGTGTGATACTTGTTATGGGCGCTATGTACGCGCTATGCCTTCAAGGAAAGTTGTGATATTTGGCGATTTCGTAATAATTCTTGTCCGAAAGTTATAGTATCTTTATTTACTTGTATCGTTGCTACTTGTTCGAGTTTCATACCTAGCTACTTTATGTATTTCATTATTTTGACCACTAGTAAGTGTCAAGTTGGCCCCTCGTCACTACTTCTTTGAAGTTAGGCTAAATACTTACTGGGTACACATTGATTTACGTAATCATACTACAGTTCTGCATTGTTTGTCCAGGTAATGAGACATGTACTTTTGGTGGTCATACTGGCACGTAGACGCAATACACAGAGATTTAGTAGTGAGTTGCCTTTCATGCATCAATCTGTAGCACCCACTCCCTCTTATCATATTTATTATTTTTGTCTATTTTATTTCAGACGGTAACTATAGAGGTTTTGTATATTATACTACATGGCTCATGCACTTGTGACATCGTGTTTTGGGGGTTCCTAGTGGATGTTCACAGATGTATTCTAAATACGTGACCAGTCATTTTGAGCTCTAGCACATCGTTCAGCGGTTTGAGACCTCGAGTAAATTCAGTTCATCTATTAGGACTTGTACATGTAGTTGGTTTTGATTTTCGAGAAGTTCAAAGTTGATTTGGAAAAATAATTCTCAAATTGGAAGCTTTAAGTTGGAAGAGTGACCAAAGTGTGACTTTTGAGTAAACGACCACAGAATCGGATTTGAAGGTTCCAATGGATTTGTAAGGTGATTTTGAACTTGAGCGTATGTTTGGGTTGAGTATTGGATGGTCCGGGAGCGTTTCAGCTGTTATCACCGAAATTTATATTTTAAAGGTTTTAAAATTAACTAAGTTTGACTTGGAGTGAACTTTGGTATTATCGGACTCCGTGTGGTGTTTCGGTACGTTGGGTAGGTTCATTTAGTTTAATGGAACTTGTGTGTGAAGTTTGGTCGTGATCCGGAATGTCAAAGTTATTCGGACACGTTAGGCGAAGTTTGAAGGGTTGAAAGTTAAATGAAGAATTGTGATCATCGATTTGTGGTTTTGATGTTATCTTTGGAGTTTCGAGCCTTTAGATAAATTTGGATAATGTATTAGGACTAGTTGGTATGCTTGGAAAGGGTTCTGGGGTCCTCGGGTGTGATATGGGGTGGTTTTGGACCAAGTTGGGGTGTTTTGTTGCTTCTGGTTACTGGTGCTAGTGTTGTGCTACGCGATTACGTGTGGATGTATGCGATCGCGAAGAAGGAAAATTTGGGATGCTGCTTTTTGTGCTTCGCGATAGCGACTAGAGAGTCGCGAATGCGGAAAAGAAAATGAGGGCCACGGGATGTTGTTCTACGTGAACAAGACAGTAGATACACGAATGCGAGGGTGAAAGAGCAGAGAAGACTGACCTTTGTGAACACGCTTGGGAAACCGCAAACGCGAATGAAGGCTCATGGTTGGGGATTTTTTTATCATCGTGAACGCATTTGGCCCTACGCGAAGTGTAGATTTGGACAGGTGATGCTCCGCGATCGCGAATGGATGTCCGCGATCGCGAATGGATGTCCGCAATCACGATGGATGAATTTCGTAAATATTAGATTTGGCTTCCTATCACAACCCAAAATCCAAAAAGTCGTGAGGGCATCTAACCCAACCCGCTATGTAAGCCAATTTAATAATAATCCAATTTCAAATGAGATTTACTGAGAAAATATTGATGAAATAACTGAAATTTATATAGCAACCCAAGGACTGGTAGTACAAATCATGAGCTTATAAGATTTAGAGTTTACAAAGATGGTATGAAATAATTACATCATCTGTTCGAAATATACGTAAATTGATTTTTATAAATCTAAATCTACCATGAACAAGAGGCAGCTACAACTGGGTTACAGGTTCATCTTCAAAGCCAGCTCCGCCCATATACACAACAATATCAGCTCCAAAATCTGCACGCAAGGTGCAAAAGTGTAGTATGAGTACAACCGACCTCATGTACTCAATAAGTAACAAATGTAACCTTAGGTTGAAAGCGATGACGAGCTTGGACATTAGTCAGAGTCCAACACCAATAGCCAAGAACAAATCATAACGATATAATAAAGCAGCACAAGTAATAACTCAAAGATATGATTCTTAGCTCGTTCAGAGTTACAGAAAAAATAGGCATGATTTTTAAGGTATAACATTAAAACCCCAAATCTCTCACTGAAATCGCCAAAGTATGAGTATATCATAAAATTGTGATTTTTCGCAAAAACTTTCAACAACAGATAAGTATTTCGTTCTCGGGTAGCAGGAGGAAATTACATCTCTATGCCTACATGTCAATGTGCATGTATAGTCATGAATGTGACAATATCGTGTACATGTGAATGTGACAATACCGTGTAGCATGAGGAAATGCATCTTTATGCCTATATGCCAAGTATGCATGTCAAGGAAATGAATCATAGTGATGAACTCATGTAACTCAATCTCATTGTCTCACACTCAATCACATGACACTCGGCACTCGGTACATACGCTCATTGTTGGTATGTTAGACTTCAGATAGGAGGATCCGTCCCAAGCGCTAATATAAAGCCAATCTGGCAAGATATGGCATGCATCCCGATTCATATATATATATATATATATATATATATATATATATATATATATATATATATAAAGCCAATATGGAATGTTGCGGCGTGTAGCCCGATCCCATAATTATCACACACAATCAGGACATCAGCCTCACTTAGTCATCAATCTCTCCAGAATCACAGGCTCACAAATCTCATGCCATCAACCCAAACTATAATAACATGATGTGACAACAATTGATAATAGAGATTGAGATATGATATGAAAATGAATGAATGTGGTTGAGTGTGTAATTGCAATGTAAGCAAATAACTCAACAACAGAAATGACATCGTTGGGTCTCAACAGAGTAAGCACATAGCCTAAACATGATTTCTAACATGATCACAGCTCATATAATCAAACAAGCAGGGAGAACATGGAAGTAATAGGATATTACAGCAAAACAAGTCCGGTCATGGTCTAATAGTCGACTAAAATCATGATTTCCTTGGTGCACACCCACACGCTCGTCACCTAGAATGTGTGTCACCTTATACACCTCTTATAACACATTTCCCAAGGTTAAATACCCTCAAATATAAGTTTAGATATGTTACTTACCTTGAACAAGCCAATTCCAATACCGAGCAAGTCGAACAATGCCCTAGAAATGCCATCAAGAGTGTGTCAACCTCCAATCGGTTCAAAACTAGCCAAAAGAAACTCATAAATATCAAATAATTCCAAAGGAAACAAACCCAATCGATAAAGGTTGAAACTTTTGATCAAAAGCCCAAAGTCAACCAAAAAGTCAAACTCGGGCCCACACCTTGGAACTCGACAAAACACACAAAATCCGACAATTCATTTAATTACGAGTCCAACCATACTAGTTTAACTCAAATCCGACTCCAAATCGATGTTTAAAACTCAAAAGTTCACTCTATGAAATTTTAGACAAAAACCCCCAATTTCTCTTTTCAAATCATCAATCAAATGCCAACAACGATGATAGATTCATGAAATATAATTAAAACCTAGAGAGAACACTTACCCCAATCCATGCGGCAAAAATTGTCTCAAATATTGCTTCAATCCGAGCTCCATAGCTCCAAATATGCTCAAATGGTCGAAACCTCTGAAAATATTGTACTTATAATCACTGGACGAATCAGTGAATAGCGATCGCAGAAATACCATCACGATTGCGGAGAAGAAAGATGCACTACCCCTGAAATACTCTATAAGTTTGCAAGCCTCCTCATGCAAATGTGATGCCTACAAATTCCAAATCTCCGCGAATGCGGACTCACCCATGTGAATGCGAAAGAGGAATCACCTGCGCCCAGCTCTCATCTCAGCTCTATGCGAACGCGTATTGTAACCAACACAAAGCTACAGGAACGCGGTCATCCAATCGCGACCGCAATGAAGAAAGTGCCCAGCTCCAATTTTCCTCTACGCGATCGCACCTTCACCTTCACTGTCGTGAAGAACAATTGGGGCACCAGCCACCAGCAAAAACCAGCAATGAAAATATGAAGAAAATGGTCTAAAATCAATCTGAAAGATGCCCGAGCCCCTCAGGACCCCGTCGGAACTTACCAAAAATCCCCATAACATAACACGGACATACTCAAGGCCTCAAATCACACATAACACGGACATACTCAAGGCCTCAAATCAAGCTTAATGAATTTTTGAACTTTCAACTTCCAAAACTCGTGCCGAATTATATCAAATCAATCTGGAATGGACTCGGATTTTGTACACAAGTTCCGAATTATATCAAATCAATCGGATTTTGTACACAAGTTCGAAACATTCTAGAAATATCCAAATGCCAATCCAGGCATACGCCCAAGTCCAAAATCACCCTCTCGACCTAACGAAACCATCAAAACTCAGATCGGGGGTCAAATACACAAAATCCAAACTTGGTCAACTCTTCCAACTTAAAGCTTTTTAGTTGAGAATCATACTTTCAAATCAATTCCGGATAACCTGAAAACCATAATCTACGATTCACACAAGTCATAATACATCATACGATGCTACTCACAAATTCAAATAGTTGAACGAAATGCAAAAGCTCAAACAACCGGTCGGGTTATTTCATTCTCCCCCACTTAAATATATGTTCGACCTTGAACGTGCCAAGAGTCATTCCAGGGCCTTCAAATCACTGTGTAACCTTACTATGCACATACCTGGGGGTGATCCCACGTCACCCCAATCCATGTAAGCCTGATAACACAACATAACTAAAGATCATTACTTAAACCTTAGTCCATAAATTTTAGAACCAAATTTCCAACATCGGGAATTCCTTACAAGACCCGAATCTCGCATATACACACTATATAAGTCTGATCAAGTTGTATCAAGCCATAACTATCACACCTCCTTTTTCCCGAGGGGGATAGGGGGTTTTTACAATTCTACTGACATTATTCGAAATGGGATTATTTATTTATTCAGAGTCTCCACTTAGGATATTTTTTATGGTTACCCAAATCACCGATTTATTTTAAATCCCAAATAGAGGAAATTGACTCTATCTTTGGTCTGGGAACAGAAGACCGGGTAAGGAATTATGTTAACCCGAGATAAGGTGTGAGAAACTCCCGAATTCTGTGGTTTTAGCACGGTCACTTTAATCACACTTGGTTAATTAATTGTTTAATTACGTGTTTTAGAGCCTATATGCGTTTTACCTTTAACTACTTTTAATTGCTTGATTATTCATGTTTATTGAATTATCTTGAAACGAGTCACGTGTACGTGTACTCGTTTTGTTTGGTGTGTCATAGTTATATCACGCGTACGTGTACACAACTTATAGAACTTTATTTTCATTTGAGATTGTTCAACCAAGGTCGCGCGAACGCGTACTTTGCTTTTAATTTGGAAAATCATAACTATGTCACGCGATGTGTGGTGACCCAATTGTTCCTCAAACTATTTTATAAATTGCATGTATACCTTCAAAATTACTTTTTATAATAACTAGTATTTTTCCATATTTTTCCCATATTTTTTTCAATATATTTCTAATTCCAATAATTAATCATAAGTTGCATTACAAATAGTTTCAAAATATTCCTTGGTTCAATATATCCTTTTTTATCCTATTATGATTTAATTATTTCACAAATTAGCCAAATTGGTATCATTTGGCTATAATTGCAATAACTTTACAATTATAGCATGATTACATATTTTATGCTATTTCTACCAAATTAAGTTATTTGTATTTTTAAATACTAACTAATTACTTTAATTTCATCTACTAGGCATCAATTTCATTTTTTCTATAGTTATTAACCATTTTTATTAATTATTTACCTATTTTAAATGGGTATTTAACTAATAGCCATTTTGAATTTTTTAATTGTAGCCTAATTAAACCCAATACCCCAATTAAATCAACCCAATAACCCAGCCCAAACCTAAATTTCTACTCAGCCCAGACCCAAATTCCTACCCGGCCCAACCTAGGATCAATCTCGATCGTTGATCAAATCTGATCAACGGTCTAGATTAGACCTTCCTAAATTAAACCCTAAAAAACCTCACCCCCCCCCCCCCCCCCCCGTATCTCAATTGACTCTCTCTCTGATTCTCTCTAGAGATTTCGAGTCTCTTCTTCTCCGATGAAGATGGTTCGTCTTCTCCGACTACCTCTCTTGCCGGAAACCATGGGTCCTCACCCCTCTTAGCTTCATGGCTCTCTCCTACACTAGGTATCACTGTCCTGAGGTCCTCAGGAGATCCTGAAGCGGTTCACCTCACCCCATGACTGTTCACGACCCTTGGCCTGTCCGAGTAAGATCTTCCCATCTCCGGCCGAAACCTATGGTTTCTGAGCCGATTTTCACTTTTTTGGGCTATCTCACTAAAACCCTAACTGTTGGCTCTCGATTTGTTAGATCTATGAAAGATTTGGATGTATTCTGAGTTATTTTTGCTATTTTCCTTAAAGATTCTGAGTTTTCTTTAAAAATGACTCTTAATCTTCAAGCAAGGGTTTCTTAACACCTTTCTCAAAAAAGAACGATTCTCTTTCTGATTTTTTATTCTATAATTTCTACTATGTTTGCACGATTTATTTTTGTTTCTTCTTCATCTGACTTACCATGTTGGAAACCCTAAGTGGCTTTGCCTTAATCTTAGGATTCTGAGTCTGTTTTGATGATTTTGTTCGTTTAATCTGTATGTGTACATGTTTCCCACGAATGTTCTGAGCTTTTCTCTGACTTTACCATATTTTGTTCATTAGGGTTTCTGATCTTTGTGTCCTCCGCTCGTATCATGTTTACTCTGTTATTTCCTTTAATCATTTATTATGTTCTAACTTAAATCCCTGATTTATGTGATTCTCTTACCCTACTTTGCCTATTCTTGCTTATGTTATGTTTGCTCCATTCAGTTGCAATACTTTCCTTAGTTAGTATTTCCTTCTAGCAGAATCCCTGGTTCCTTGTGATTGGTATCCTCTATTATCGACTGATTTCAATATTTAAGATATTCTCTTGCCTTATTTTTGGTTAATTATGCTGTCAACTTATTCTCAGCATTTGTTTCCTTAATTAGGACTCTATGAACCTAGCCTAATTACCAGCTCTATACTTACACCGTTTTGAAGTATTTCCTTATTTGTTATGCTCCAATCATATGTTGATTTGCTTCCTTATTGGTTACTTGTTCTTACCGTTTGAAAGTTAACCCGTTAATTAGAGGAAGTACTTATACTGATTGATTCTGATTCCTTTAATTGCTGCCTGACTTTGATATGCACCTTATTTACTACTGTTTTAAAAGCTATATATACCCAGGCCTCTTATTTTTGAAAGACACNTTGTGCTACTTGTTACTGGTTTGAATTAGCTGGCTACAAGTCAAGGCTAATTATTGGGTCTCTCTTAACTTATGCTTTTGCATTACTGTTTCTCATACACTGGTATGTCCTAATTTCAGTTTAAGTTTCAAAAGCAATATGTTTCTTTGGTACTTCAACTCATCTTGCTCTTAATAGTACTTATGGTTCTTGTTCAACATGCAATTAGCATATTTACTCTACTGCTCTACTAGCATGATTCTCAATGTACCCTTTCCTTTAGACTCAACATGTTTATGAAGTATTGTCCCCCTTAGTATACCTCAATGTGATTCTGCCCCACTTATGATTCCTGGCCTACAACAATCTGTGATATATGTTACTCAGTTCCTTTGTAATCCTGAAGTACATGTTGTACCTAGAACCTGTCACGACCCAAAACCTATGGGTTGTGATGGCGCCGGACACACTGTCAGGCAAGCCAATCCTTTAATCAGTTGAAATACCTTCCTGTTTAATAATTTCAAAATCGTTGCCTTTATTGCATTTCATAATCAAATAAGTAAACTTTTGTAATTAAACACGACAAGAAATCTATTTAATTCAATAAAATAAGACTCACACATCCCTAGAACCCGGCGACACAAGTACATGAGCAGCTTCTAAGAATTTATAAAATTATAACACTCTTGTACGAGAAATAAATGGGACAAAGGCAATAGATATAAAATGTAAGTACACAGAAGGGAGACTCTGGCAGCTGTGGAACGCTTCTGGATGAATGCAGCCCGTATAAGTCTTCCAAGTCAATCATTGTACTATAAAGGTACCTGTGCAACAAAATGCATAGAAAGTGTAGTATGAGTACATATACATATATGTACCCAGTGAGTATCCCGTCTAATCTCGAAGAAGTAGTGACGGGAGGTCGACTCGATACTCACTAAGGTCCAATAGTAATATAGTAAGAAGGATGTAAGGAAAACTGTAGCCAAGTAAACAAATAATCAAGTACATCAATATCCGGCATCAAATAACAATCTCAAATCAAACAAGTTTGGTATCCGCCGTGGCGTACGGCCCGCTCCCATATGGTACTCAATCTCGCCGTGGCGTACGGCCCGATCCCACCCTGGTAGTCTCAATCTCGCTGTGGCAAACGGCCCGATCCCACCATGGTAATATCAATCTCGCCGTGGCGTACGACCCGATCCCATAATATAATCAATCATCATTCTGTCATGGCGTACGGCCCGATCCCATAATATAATCAATCATCATTCTGCCGTGGCGCACGTCCCGATCCCATATATAATCAATCATCATTCTGCCATGGCATACGGCCCAATCCCATCCCGTGATTCTCTTATCACTCTTAAGTCAAGCCAAGTATCACAACGTTCAAAGACAACAGTACCAATCACACAAGTATACAAGTCATATCTATGCTATAACAGGGAAAAACAATGAACATGTTGTGTCCTAACTACCCGGACGAAGCAGTAATATCCACTACGTATGGACACTCGTCACTCGGTGCGTACGTAGCCCCCAAACAAGATCACATAGCAAACAAGGTTACCTAGAGGGACAATTTCCCTCTTACGAGGTTAGAAAGGAGACTCACCTCGCTTCGAAGATTCATCACCGGCTTCCAAGCCTCTACGACGACTGAAAATGGATGCGCACGCTCCCCAAACTATCCAAATAACGATAATTCAATGAAAATATACTCAATATATCATAACAAATTCAAAGTACAAAGTTCCTCAGCCCGGCTCAATGAAATGACAAAAATGCCATCAGGCCCACATGCCCGGACCTCGAAATTTCTTGAAGAAAATCTTTACCCGAAGATTTACTAATTCAATTACACATTTTACTCAATTATTCATGCTCAATTCGTGACTAAAATCCAAATTTCCAAATTCTAAGTTTCTTCAAAATTTTCCTAAAATTTTCCCTAATTTTCATATTCTAATCCATGTAATAATCTTGTATTTAACTTGAAACGAGTAGGAGTAACTTACCTTAACATAGATGAAGAAAATCCCTTCTTGAAGCTCCTTCAAAATCGTCCATGGCTATGAAGAAATGAAGAGAATGACCAAAATCCCGGTTTTTAAAACAACATTGCCGAGCGATCCTTCTTCACGAACGCGGCAATACCCTCGCGTTCACGAAGCACAATTCCGCTTCAGCCCCAATTTCTTCTTCGCATTCGTACCCTACCATTCGCGTTCGCGTAGGCGAAATGGCCCCTTGACCCCCAGCTCTCATTCCTTCTGTGCGTTCGCGTACCAGCCTCGCGTTTGCGTAGAGATCCCAGGCGAACCCTTCGCATTCGCGTCTACCAGCACGCGTTTGCGAAGGCCAAATCTCCAGCCCCTCAAACTTCCTCCTTCGCAAACGCGTGAAGACCTCCGCGTTTGCGAAGAGATCTCAGCCAAGCCTCCGCATTCGCGTTCACTACTTCGCGTTCGCAAAGACCAACTCCAGCAGCCTCAAACTTTTCCTCTTCGCGGACGCCGGAATCGCTTCGCGTTCGCGAAGAAGAAAACCAGATACAGCAACAGCAGCAGCTTTTCATCCAAAATTGACCCGAAACCACCCCGAAACACACCCAAGGCCCCCGGGACCCCGTCCAAATTACACGACTCAGTACCATAACATCCCTCGGACTTGCTCGAGGCTTAAAATCATATCAAACAACGTCTAAATCACGAATCACACCGAAATTCAACTTTATGAACTTGGAAATTTCCAACATTCACACTCGATGCGGAAACCCGTCAAATCACCTCTGATTGACCTCAAATTTTGCACGCAAGTCATATTTGACATTACGGACCTGCCCCAACTTTCGGAGTCGCATTCCGACCCCGATATCAAAATCTCCACTTCCCATCGGATTCTTCAAAAACCTTCAAATTTCTATCTTTAGCCAAATGGCTTCAAAATGACCTTCGGACATCTGAATTCACTTCCGAACGCGCCCCAAACTCAAGAATCACCATACGGAGCTCCCAGACTCGGAATCCCAAACGGACATCAACATATCTGAAATGCGCTTTAAGCCAAACTTAGGAATTTCCTTCAAAATGCTAACTTCCACATTATACGCCGAAACGCTCCCGGGTTATCCAAAACCCGATCCGGAGATACGCCCATGTTCGAAATCATCATACAAACCTGCTGGAACCTTCGGATCCTGATTCCGAGGTCATTTACTCAAAATTCCAGTCTTACTCAATTTCTTCAACTTAAGACTCCTAAAATGAGAATTTTCCTTTAAATTCAACTCTGATCTACCTGAATTTCAATTCCGACCATATGCACAAGTCAATATACCTGAAATGAAGTTGTTCGTGACTCCCAACTGCTGAACGACGCACTGGACCTCAAAACGACTGGTCGGGTCGTTACAGAACCCCTCAGTATCTCTCTGATTCTGAGTTTATGTGTAACTCTGCCTATTGTGTTCCTATCCCTATGTGCTTCATTACCTATCCCCAATCCCTCATCCCCTGCTTGTGATTGCTGAACTTGCCCTAGTTCTTGTTTCTTGTTCTATGTGTGTTGTGTTGGTATGTTGTCTATGCTTATTGCTTTACCTTTTTCAAACTATTCCCCCTAAACCTCTCTCTTTTCTCTCAAAACTGTTTTAAAATTGTTTTACTCAAAATCCCTCAAACATCCTAAACTTTTATTATAATCTTAGACTCTTGAATACCTGCCCCTCTTGTGTGAGCATTGCCTAGGGACCCTTGAGCTCCCTCTGAACTTTGACACACAAAGAGTTGGCTCTTCCACACTGCACTTACTCCATATTGGATATGAGATCTGGGTGTGAGCACTACCTGGGATCCTATGATATCCTTAGGGAACTCTGACACGCCCGGATTGTGAAAGGTTATGAGATAACAGTACATGGCATTGAGGACCTGGATACTTGGGCCTACTGGAAGGCTCCCTATAGTTAACTTCTTCTTTTCCTATTTTAATTAAGTAATTCATATTCAAAGGCTTGTAATAATTTGTAAGTACTATTCTGGGGCTGGATAGTGAAAATGGGTGGGGTATGCATGCCATAATATAGTATGGGTAGATATCATGCTTCCCTAGGTTTATTATTCTTATGTGCGTACTAGTAACCATGTCTAGGGATCAAGCATGACATACCTTTTGTCATTTATGTTGATACACCTACTTTCCTTTCAGCATATCATCCTCACTTAGAAAATCATGTTCATAGGAAATAACAATAAAACCTGCTATCATGTTATTCTGAGAACATAATTTAAATCCTGCCTTAAATGAATGTGTTAACAAATCACAATCATGCTTTACCATGCTATATACGTAGAGATCATGTTATAGGTAAACAACTATTAAAACCTGTCACTTATGTTGTTCCAGAAGTTGTGCAATAATGTAGTAATCCTGTAGTACACCAAGAAATCCTGCTTAGGGTAACAATCTACCACTAAATTAGTCATTTTCATACTTGCTGCATCTTCTGAAAGTATGTTCAAAAATACTGTGATTTTATGCACTTAGAAGATCCTATCTAGGAATTCTGCATATAATCATTTTGCATATCTGCCTACGCATATTAGATATCATGTCCATAGGATCATACTTAGCTTAAACACAGTCCCATGTTCTAAATAAACTGTCAATCAGCACTTTGCACACATTTAGAATCACATGCTAATAATAATCTGGAATCCCTTAACAAACTTGTACAACTGTTGCATGTTATTTTACACCTAGGCAAGCCTTAGGTAATCAATTACAAGAGAATAAAACAAGACCTGTCTTTGTGATCATGTTTAATTACCAGCATGCTAAAACTAGTAGGCAAATTGATTAGGACCCTTTTCTGAGTAACAAGGCAGGTCTACATATCTGTTTATATTCTAAACTCATTTTGACACCATATCTTAGGTTCTGAATTAAAACATTGTCTTTACTTGTGTTTTGGTCGTGCTGATTATGTGCATTATCTGCGGAGGTAAATCTGAGCCTCTTATATGACCCTATGTGTTCCCACTTGCTGCAGTCCTACGTGTTCTTTACTTGTCGCCTTAGAATTTTACCTTTTAAACCTGAGGGTCTGCCTAGTACCTCCCTTTTAGGATAGTAGTCCCAACCTCCTGCAGGACTAATAAGAAGGGGCGGGTAACAGCACACAATAGAGTTCGTGACCATTCCGTGCTTTAATCACCTTCACGGAGTGGGAAAGGGTAGAATATGGACATGATGACTGATGTGTTAATACCACGTGTAGCCCCTCTTTGAGGAGTGTCATACTGGGTATTGCATTGATGTGATCCATATTATCACAAACCTAGGACTTCCTTTACCTTAAACGTTTAGATTGGAACTCTTTTCAAAACTTAGCCTTTCTGTAACTGTTTTCAAACACCTTGTATGCTTAAGGACTTAAACCCCCTCTTATTTGAGCCTTTATTTGTTTGTTTGATAAATCGTACAAATTCACAAAAGTTATTTAGCCGGGAACCACACTTGTGGATCCTAAGGGGTGCCTAACACCTTCCCCTTGGGATAATTTCAACCCCTTACCCTATCTCTGGTTAACAACATAGTTGTAAATAAACCCCTTAGGTGCCCTAACACACCTTAAAATCGTTAGGTGGCGACTCCCAAAAAATGCAAACCCCTTACCAAAAGGAAAAAAGTTACCTCAACCCAAAATGTCCTGAACCCGATCTCTGCGAGGAAAAAGGGGGGCGCGATAGCATGGCGAGTCTGCCGGGGATATTTAGGCTTTTACCGTTACAAACCGCTTTGTGAATTTGTCTGAGTTTGATATTTGTACCCTCTCCTTTTCCCTTTTATGTGCAATTAATTGTTTATCTCTTTCAAATATTTATTCCTTTCCAAAACGAAATTGTCGTGTTTGTTTTTTCCTTTGTATCCGCTTTAAATCATAATTGTTGTATTTACCGCTTTCCTTAACGTGCAAACATGACAATTTGTTTTTTATGCTTATTACTGCATAATCATGCTCAACATTCATACTCCACCCATGCCAAACAAAATACTATAGTAACGCTTGATGAGTGGTTGCGATCTTCCTATATTATTACTCCCTAAATTTGGAAAGGCTTATTTGCGGTAAAACTAGTCGATCAGCGGTGTAGTCGACGGTTCTGTGCCTTCCCCCTTGAGTTGTCCGCTCAAGGGTATCAGTCTAAAACCCCATAGAAACCTTACTCTGTTGTATTGTTGCATGCATCCTGGTCAAACCTAGCCAAGCTAAAGTGTTGTCCGCACGATAGCTTTTAAGATAGCCTTATCCAAAAGTCCACCGGGTTTTCCTAAACCCAAACGGACATCATCACGTTCTGTGCATTCCTTTGGAGAACTAAATGCTTCATGCTAATTGTTGATGTTAAATAGTCGAGTCTGGCGGGGGTAAGGGCCTAACCTTATTTGCTTTGCAGAAATATGAGGCACGAAGTCCCCAGATTCGGCATGGTCTCCAACATCCACCCAAGACTACTAAGTTGGTGGGAAGATCTACACTCTAGTGACAAAACCCTCGTCAGAAAATACTTGGTCAACCTACCATCCCTCCTAGAAATCCAGCCTAACAAAATGATAATAGAGGCTGCTACCTTATTCTGGGATTGCGAAAGGTCTGTGTTCCGCTTTGGGGACATTGAAATGACGCCTTTACTGGAGGAAATAGGAGGACTGGCTGGCCTAGTGCGGGAAACCCCGGGGTTGCTGATGCCTGAAAATCGTACAGGCAAAGGTTTCCTTAAGATGATGGGTCTGAAGAAGAATGCGGAACTGGTATGCTTGAAGGAATCATACATACCTTTTGATTATTTGTACGAGAGGTACGGCCACAACAAATCATACCGTACCTACCATGATGAGTTTTCTATCACCTCCCTGGGACACATCCATCGTAGAGTGTTATTTTTCATGTTCTGCTTTTTGGGTTTGATCGTGTTTCCAATGAAGAAGGAGAGAATTCATACCAGACTGGCCATGGTAACTAAGACACTAATGGAAGGGATTGGTGGTCAAGACTTCAGCATTGTGCCTATGATCATTGCAGACATATATCGGGCCTTGGAGAAGTATCAGCAAGGAGAAAGACACTTCAAAGGTTGCAATCTATTACCTCAACTTTCGCTCATGGAACACCTCCAAAGAGGCGAATACCGAAAAGACATTCATCAAAGGATTTGGGATGACCACATTGCTTTCCATCACCCGAAGCGAATGAATTACATCCCCGACATGTTCGGTTAGCCTGAGAATGCCGAAAGATGGGTCAAGCTCTTTGATAATCTGACTGAAGAACAAGTTTAATGGATGTTTGAGAGGTTTCTGACAGATGAGTTCATCATCCGACCCCGAGATGCGTCATTTCTGATACTGATTGGTTTAAGGGGTACATACCCTTACGTCCCTCTTCGAGTTATGAGGCAAGCGGGTAGGAAGCAAGTCATACCCAGGGTCGACAAAATGAGCCATCTTCGAGCAGACTTCCAAAATGATGACAGTCCTCACAAGTGCCAAGCCCAGCACCTGTGGCACTGCAAGATTGTACTTGAGAAGGACACCATTGATCCGTACAGGTATCATGCCGGTTGTACCCCTTTCTATCCTGGTTGGTTAGAAGATAATCGAGGTAATCAGAGAAAGCCAGGGTACATCCGAGGTCACAGGGTTATAGATGAAAGGGCAGAAGCGCAAGTCAAGTTCAACCAGTTGTGCAAAAGGATCCGTGAATGTGAGGATGAGCACCACAAAATACATGAATCTAACAAGAAGTTGATCGAGGAGTGGAAAGACACGGCTATCAGCACCAACAAGAGGTTGGGATACTTGGAATAAGGTATAGTCGAGCTGGAGGAGAAATTCATCAAAAGGGTCGAAGACTGCCAAAAAGCTGAAGGAACTGAAGGAGGACATCTCGCCAAAGCATACCTATCGCTGGGACTTCGCGAGCTAGGAAAGTTGTTCGAGGGAAGAAGGAATGTTGAATCTGGGAAAGGTCCTTATAGGACCAAGTAGATAGGAATGTCTTTATTTTTTCTGTCAATGTAATGAGGCCAAGAGCCATTGGTGACTTTTATTTTTCGTTTATTTAGTGTCATTTTGGGATTTGTCTATTTTATTATCAATAAAATGAAACATTTAGCATTTTAAGTTCTCCAAATCAACTTGTCGCTAGGCCCACCTCGGGCATAAAGAGGTTCCCTAATTAGGAAACGCTTTACATTCTCGCGCTATGTGTTTAAATACTGCAATGTTTTTCATAGTCCGCACTGACTAGGCTACCTTTTGTTTTTGTTTTGTTTCTTTTCTTTATTCCCCTCCCCAAAGGTTAGTTCTTGCACTATGGCATCATCAACTTATCTCACAAGATACAAGGGCCCTCCACCTACTCCTACTCCTACTCCTAGTCCTCCTAAAGGAAAGAACAAATTCAAGAGTAAGATGGAAGAATCCAGCGGCACCAGGAAGGAGAATATGGTTGAACGGCTATAGGCCACTGACGGCCGAGGTATTCAGGTCCTAAATGAGAACATGTCACCACTGGAACAGAAATTGCTAAAATTTCAAGAAGAGCTCGATCAGGTTCGAAATCTGGCCAACCTGTCATTTCCCTCAATGTCCCAGATGTCAACTTCCCAAAAAACCCTACACCTCCAGAAAATATCCCAAAACAACAGAATCATCCCGCACTCCACCATCACGCTAATCCACCAAAGAACCAAACTCTCCCGACATAATGCAATACTTGCCACACTTCAAATAACACTCCATTACTTATCCCAGAACCTCAGAACCCCAAAAAGGACCATTTCTACAATCCCATCTATGTGGAGACCATGCCACACTCCACTCCACATATCCCACACCTGTCCGAGTCAGATGAAACAGACTTGCTTATCAAGAACTTGGCCGAGGAACTTAGGAAGCTGACCAGCCGAGTTCAGGGTGTTGAAAGAACCAAGGGAATCGAAGGATTGAATTATGAAGACCTCTATTTACAACCTGATATTGAACTGTCCGAGGGGTACAAACCTCCAAAGTTCGAGATGTTTGATGGTACTGGTGATCTAAGGGTCCATCTGAGGACCTATTGTGACAAGCTGGTTGGCGTGGGAAAGGATCCGCATGAAGCTGTTCATGAGGAGTTTGAAGGGAGATGCATTGACTTGGTACATCAGCCAAGATCCCAAGAAGTGGTCAAACTGGGTAGGTATGACGTCTGACTTTATGGACAGATTTAGATTCAATACAGAGAACACACCAGACGTGTTTTATATCAAGAATTTGAAGAAGAAACCCACAGAGACATTTCGCGAGTATGCTACTCGCTGGAGGTCCGAAGCTGCTAAAGTCAGACCTGCTTTAGAAGAGGAGCAGATGAACAAGTTCTTTGTCCGGGCCCAGAACCCGCAGTACTATGAACGGTTGATCATGATCGAGAATCACAAGTTCTCCGATATTATCAAATTAGGGGAGCGGATTGAAGAAGGTATTAAGAGTGTTATGGTCACAAATTTTGAAGCCTTGCAAGATACAAACAAGGCTTTACAGTCCGGTGGTGTGTCTAAGAAAAGGGACGTGGGAGTTGTAATGGTTGCAGAGCAAAATCCCCACTCAAGTACCAAATTTATCCAACACCTCCACTCACATATCAACCAACCCCGAATTACAAGGCACCCTCACCTTCATACCAAGCTCCTCCACCCACTTACCAATCTCCACCACCCTCCTACCAATCTCCACCACCCACATATCAACCTACTTCACCTAGATACTCACAACCCGCCCCCGTTTACCATACTTACAATTCTCAGCCATCTCATTACCAATCACTCCCTACACATCAAAACTTCCCTAGACCTCAGCCTAATTTTGATCGCAGACCTCCAAAACAGTACACCGCCATAGCTGAACCCATTGACCAGCTGTATGAGAAACTTAAAGCTGCCGGTTACGTCACCCCTATCCCTGTTGAAACCCCTGAGAACCCTTCTCAGTGGGTTAACCCAAACAAATCTTGTGCATACCATTCCAGCATGAAAGAGCCTACCATCGATGAATGTCTCTATTTGAAAGACAAGATATAGTCCCTGATTGATAACAAGATCATGTGGCAAAGGAGCCCGCTCCGAACGTCCGCAACAATCCTATGTCAGACCATAAGGGTGGAGGTATCCACATGATTGAAATAGAAGATGATTGGGACCCTGAGGGATCAATCGGGTTGATCGCAGAAGGAGATGATCCAAAGAAACCAGAAGTCAGTCTCAACCCGATCATAGTCTAGATTCAACCATCTGAGGACGCTGAGGTGAATATGTCTATACCACTTGAGTTTGAAGAAGCCCCGCCTGCAAAGACACCAGTGCCGATTGAAGTTGAGTTCGTGTCTCCAGCAAATGCACCCGCATCATTTGAGGTTGCAGTCTTTCCACCCAAGGCACATGTTCCATTTGAAGTAAGGATAGTCGCACCAATTCCAGTGGCGATGTCAACCACGCCACCCTTCTATACAAAAGTTATCCCGTGGGACTATACGGCTGAGGCGAGAAGGAAAGACAAGGTCAAAATTGAGGAAGCTATCGCAGCATAGGGTATGAAGAGAACTGGTAGGGTCTATACCCCTGAGCATCTGGCTGAATCAAGCAAGCAGGCTGTATTGAGACAGGTCCGGACGACCTTTGGAGGAACGTACAGGCTAAGGAGTATTCGGTCATCGATCAGCTGAACAAAATGCCAGCACAAATATCCATCCTCTCATTGCTGCAGAATTTCGAGACGCACCGAAGTGCTCTGTTGAAGGTGTTGAGTGAAGCGTATGTACCAAAAAACATCACTAGTGGGGAAATGGCCAATATGGTGGGCCAGGTGTTGGAAAGTCACAAGATCACTTTCCACGAAGACGAGCTGCCTCCTGAAGGATTGGGCCATAACAAAGCATTGCACATCACTGTGCAATGCGAACATTATTTCATCACCAGAATCTTGATTGATGGAGGATCCAGTCTTAACATTTGCCTGTTGATAAATCTCAAGAAATTGGGTAAAGGGTTGCATGAGATAAAGTATGGAGCAATAAACGTGAAAGCCTTCGACATTTCGCAGAGGTCCACCATTGGGGAGATCAGTCTATGCCTGCTAGTGGGATCAACGTGGTTCGAGGTAGATTTCCAAGTGATAGACGTACCGCCATCCTATAACCTGCTATTGGGACGACCATGGATCCATGTTGCTGGGGCCGTAGCATCAACGCTACATCAGGCAGTGAAGTTCGAGTGGAACCACCAAGAGGTGGTTATTCATGGTGACGGTAGCAACCCTATTTACAATCGCCAAACTATTCCGGTGATCAGAGGAAGAAGAAAGTTGGGTGGAGAAACTTACCACCACATTGAACGGGTTAATGCCATCGACAAGGACAAATGGTGGGATAGCAAAATCGAGAGTATACTAAACTGGAATGGGTACGATCCTGGCAAAGGGCTCGGCAAGAACCTTCAAGGAATCTCCAAGCCTATCAAGATCAAAAGCCATGGCACCACTTTTGGTCTGGGATACGACTATACTTGGAAAGAGTACAACGACTGGTCGCCACCTTGGCGCGGTCCTTACTAACCATTGGAGCAACCGATACCGCATCTGGAGCAGACCTTCCAGCAAGCCGACGTTATTTATGGGTCAGACGAAGAAGAAGCACTTGCAGCAATGAGGAATTTGTTTCTGCAGGACAGTGATATTGGACTGTTGTGTTATTCTCGAGGAGGAGGGGGAGGAAGGCCCTTCCATACAGGCTGTGAGCAGAGGGACATACCTCAAAAATTGGACCATCAGGACAACCAAAGCCCGACGAGCCTCGGGGTGGCAAGGCTAAAACAAGCAAGGCTAAAACAAGCATTACTTACTATTTTATTTACCAAAATGATTTTCTTTCTTTCCGCATTTTTTAATTCCTGCAATAAGATCCTCAATGTTCAAAACAATTATTCAATTTATCAAAGCATATTCTAATTTCTCTTTTTTGTCTACTACTTTCTCTCATTACTTTATCTATACAGCATTACTATTACTTGTCTTGATGAACCAATGACTGTGACATGCAACGAGACAACGCAACAAACGGACATCGATTCAGAAGAAGATGATATACCCGACGAGATCGTCAAAGAAGTTGAAAGCTTTGAGAACATACCTAAGTCCAACCTGGACGAGACTGAAATTATCAACCTGGGAGATTCGGAAAACGTCAAGGAAACAGGAATCAGCATTCATTTGTCACCGTCAGAAAATAAAGAATACACAGAGTTTCTGAAGGAGTATGAAGACATCTTCGCCTTGTCGTATGATGACATGACTGCTCTAAATATGTCTATTGTGGCTCACAAACTGCAGACCAATCCAATGTGTCCACCGGTAAAGCAAAAGCTCAGAAAGTTCAAACCCGACATGAGCTTGAAAATCAAGGAAGAAGTTACCAAGCAGATCAACGCCAAAGTTCCCAGGGTGGTTGAGTACCCGACATGGTTAGCCAACATTGTACATGTGATGAAGAAGGACGGGAAGGTCAGAGTCTGTGTCGACTACCGGGATCTCAACCGGGCCAGTCTGAAAGATGACTTCCTTTTGCCAAATATACACATCCTGATTGACAATTGCGCCAAGCATGAACTACAATCATTCGTGGATTTCTTCGCTGGTTGACATCATATTTGGATGGATGAGGAAGATGTTGAGAAAACGGATTTCATCACGCCGTGGGGAGTGTACTGTTACAAGATGATGCCATTCGGCCTGAAGAATGCAGGTGCCACCTACATGAGTTTATGACCACCATATTTCACGACATGATTCACAAGGAAATCCACGGACCACATCGAAGATCTGAGGAAGTTCTTTAATAGGTTGCAGAAATATAACCTAAAGCTTAACCCCGCTAAGTGTGCATTCGGGGTTCCTGTTGGGAAGTTGCTGGGATTTATTGTGAGCCACCGGGGAATAGAATTGGATCCGTCAAAGGTCAAGGTCATTCAAGAACTGCCACCGCCAAGGAATAAGAAAGATGTGATGACTTTCTTAGGGAGGCTTAATTACATCAGTCGGTTTATCGCACAGTCTATAGTTATCTGTGAGCCGACCTTCAAGTTCCTGAAGAAGGAAGCTGCAACCAAATGGACCGATGAGTGCCAAAAGGCTTTCGATATAATCAAGTAATATTTGTCAACACCGCCAGTCTTGGTACCACCTGAGCCAGGTAGACCTCTGTTACTCTACCTTGTCGTGTTAGAAGGAGCTTTCAGCTGCGTTTTGGGGCAGCACGACGAAACAGGAAGGAAGGAACAAGCTATTTACTATCTCATCAAGAAGTTCACTCCATATGAGGCTCGGTACTCTCTTCTGGAACGCACCTGATGTGCTTTGACTTGGGTCGCTCAAAAGTTGAGGCACTACTTATGTGCCTACACAACATATCTCATATCAAAGATGGATCCATTAAAGTACATCTTCCAGAAGACCATGCCCACTGGCAAGCTGGCCAAGTGGCAAATCCTACTGAGCGAGTTCGACATATTTTATGTAACTCAGAAAGCAGTCAAGGGACAGGCACTGGCAGACCACCTCGTTGAGAACCTTGTGGACGGAGAATACGAACCCCTAAGAACGTATTTCCCCGATGAGGAGGTATCATTCATAGGAGAAGACATTGCAAAATCCTATGACGGTTGGAGGATGTTCTTTGATGGAGAAGCAAACTTCAAAGGAGTTGGAATTGGAGCAGTCCTAGTATCAGAAACTGGTCAGCATTATCCAGTATCAGCCAAACTCAGATTCCCTTGCACCAACAATATGGCAAAGTATGAGGCCTGCATCTTAGGGCTCAACATGGCCATTAACATGAACGTCCAGGAGTTGTTAGTGATCAGTGATTCAGACTTACTGGTACATCAGGTACAAGGAGAGTGGACAACCAAGAATTCCAAGATACTGTCGTATCTGCATCACGTGCAGGAATTGAGAAAGAGGTTCACGAAGATAGAATTTCGGCACGTCCCCAGAATTCAGAATGAGTTCGTCGATGCATTGGCTACTCTGTCTTCTATGATTCAGCATCCAGACAAAAATTTCATTGATCCCATCCCAGTGAAAATCCATAATCAGCCAGCTTATTGTGCCCACGTCAAAGAAGAAGCAAACATAAATCCTTGGTTTCATGACATCAAGTAATATTTGGCGAAAGGTGATTACCCAGAGCTTGCGACTCCCACTCATAAGCGCACACTTCGAAGACTATCCAAAAATTTCTTTCACAATGGAGGAATCTTGTATAGGAGGACCCCCAATTTGGGGCTATTAAGGTGTGTTGACGCATAAGAAGCATCAAAACTACTAGAGGAAATTCATGATGGGACCTGCGGCCCACATATGAATGGTTTTGTTCTGGAAAAAAAGATACTCCGAGCTGGTTACTTTTGGATGACTATGGAAACGGACTGCATCCAGTATGTCTGGAAATGCCACCGTTGTCAGATACACAGAGACATGATAAAAGTACCTCCAAATGAGCTCAAGGCAACAAGCTCACCATGGTCGTTCGGCGCCTGGGGCATGGACGTTATTGGACCAATCGAGCCTGCCGCCTCCAACAGACACAGGTTCATTCTGGTAGCCATTGATTACGTCACTAAATGGGTCGAGGCAGCATCTTACAAAGCAGTTACTAAGAAAGTCGTGGCCGACTTTGTCCGCAACCGCATTGTTTGTCGGTTTGGAGTTCCAGAGCCAATCATCACCGACAATGGTTCCAATCTTAACAGTGACTTGATGAAAGACATGTGTGAAACTTTCAAAATCAAACACAAGAATTCCACAGCATACAGACTGCAAATGAATGGAGTTGTAGAGGCCGCCAACCAAAACATCAAGAAGATACTAAGGAAGATTATAGAAAGGCACAAGCAGTGGCATGAGAAGTTATCATTCGCCTTATTGGGATATCGCATCACAGTCCGCACATCAACTGGGTTAACTCCCTATATGCTGGTTTACGGTACAGAGGTTGTTATCCCCACTGAAGTTGAGATCCCATCTCTAAGAATTATACAAGAAGCTGAGCTCAGCGACGCAGAATGGGTAAGGAGCCGTTATGAGCAACTAGCCCTCATAGACGGAAAGAGAATGAATGCAGTCTGTCATGGTCAACTCTATCAGAACAGAATGACCAGAGCCTTCAACAAGAAATTCAAGCCGAGACAGTTCACACCAGGGCAGCTGGTGTTAAAGAAGATTTTTCCATATCAAGATGAAGCCAAAGGGAAGTTCTCTCCCAATTGGAAAGGCCCATACATGGTTCACCGAGTGCTGACAGGAGGAGCACTTATACTTGCAGAAATGGACGGGGATATTTGGCCGAAACCAATCAATCAGATGCAGTCAAGCGCTACTATGTGTAATCCTTTATGCTTCTATCAATGATGTAAATCTAACCATGCCTGAACTGATTCCCATTTAATAGGGGATGTGTAGGCAACCATATGGGTTCGGTCACAATTCAATAAAAATTTCATTTTCCCCCTTAATTGGAAGCTGGGGCATAATTTTGAGGAGGACCCTCAAAATTCCGTAGCAGGAAAGGTTGCAATGTCTCGAACCGTGTCACGATCATCGGTTCATCTAAGACTATTTTAGATTATATGTTTCGTTATACTTTTGCAAATCATGCATACTTATTCCTAAAATAGCTTGTTTAGCAAATGCTACCCCTAATGATGCAGACTGTATCGTCAGGTCAAGCCGAACGAGTGAAATAAATCCAGTCGAGATACGAACTAACCCTCCCCTTTACAAAACTCATGATTTTTCTGTGGATGCGGGAACAAAGAGAAAACACGCAGAGAAGTCTCAAATTTCATCACAATCGCAAAGGACAAAGTTCGATGTCCACAAAAAAGGACAAAATCACTATCGTCAAAACCATCACATTTATCATCGTCTATTATCAATACAAATAATGCCCCACAAGCGCAATGCCCTCAATAATCGCAATGTCGCAATCCAGCACCAGCTAAGAATTCCTACCGTCGTTTACCTTCTTGCATAAGGCTACCTTTCTGCCTTCCGAGACTAAACGCTGTCTCCATACGCATCTTGCATAAGGCTACCATTCTACCTTCCGAGACTAAACGTTGTCTCCATTCGCATCTTTAATAAGGCTACCTTTCTACCTTCCGAGACTAAACGTTGCCTCCCCCTGCATTGCATAAGGCTACCATTCTACCTTCCAACCTGCATAAGGCTACCTTTCTGCCTTCCGAGACTAAATGTTGTCTCCATCTACATTTGCATTATTGCATAAGGCTACCATTCTGCTTTCCGAGACTAAATGTTGTCTCCATCTTCACGGGGTTAACTTTAACAACGCCGTGAGGACAACTAGCTAGCCAAAGTGCTGAAGCCTAGTTTCAGTCCAAGTGAAAGAACAGCACAAAAACGTGCTAACAATGGCAAAACTTCTTACACACAAAGATGGAAAGAAAGATGAAGTAAAGGCACACAAAGAATCTTGGGGCCAAGGCCAATTTTCAGATTATAATCAAGAGGAAGGGAAAATACAAGTATGATATATGAGATGCCTTCTATCTATGTTTGTACAAATATTTATAATTATTCAGCCACACATGGCTGGAAATACAAGAAAATGCTGTAAAGTTGCTGAAGAGTTTCTGCCAGGCATGGGGCAATTAATCATTCCATTCAGGCATGCTGTAAAAGCTGTCAGGCATGCTGTAAAAGCTGTCAGGCATGCTGGAAAAGCTGTCAGGCATGCTGCCAAAAGCTGCTAGGCATGCTGGGAGTGATCATTGCTGGTTTTGAATGGTTTAGGCCATGGCAGATTCGAATTTTGGGCAGCTAAGGCGGGAAAATCCGGGAAGGATCAGGCGGGTCGGAACACTCTCCCCCACTTGAATTGGCGACGACCGCGGCGCCACAGAGATTCAAGTAGTCGCGAATCTGATCTTTGAACTGCCAAAGATCGTCATATGTTTCCCATGTCGCCTCCTCGGGTGGTTGCCCCTTCCAATGCACCAGAAATTGGGCGCTCGAATTGCCCCAACCTTTGCCCCGGACCAATTGATGGTCGATAATTGCCTCAATTTTCTTGTTGAGGGCAGTTTGCATTCTTGCATAAGGCTACCTTTCTGCCTTCTGAGGTTAAGCTCTACCTCCATTTGCATTTGCATAAGGCTACTATCCTGCCTTCCGAGGCTGAACGCTGCCTCCAATTTACTTTTCAAAAGCAATCACTGTTGTATCAAGCATCATTTATTTCGCTTTCACTTCGGGCTAAGCTCTTCCCCTTTAATTCGCAAGACTAAGCTCTGTCTTGTCAGCATCATAATATTGCATCTTCATAGGCTGAAATATCGCCAACCTATCCAAAGGCGTCATCATTCGGAGGCACCATCTTCATGGCCCGAGAACACCTTATCATGGCCTGAGGATCTCTTTAATCATTTTGCATATCATTATTCAAAGGCATCATCGCACGGAGGCACCATCCTCATGGCCCAAGAACATCATTTCATGGCCTACGAATCCTGCATCGAGCAATTCATGGCCCAGGACATCATGGTCTAAGGGCGTCATCCTTAAGCGTCCAAAGACAGCATTCACGGTCCAACGGGAATCTGCATCATGTTTAAATTACGCACAATATATGTTTGTATTGTTTATTTTCAGGTAATCCGGCAATCCCGGCAGGAGCGGACCCGCTCCAGTTCTCCTAACCACCCCCGCAAACCGCTTGTTCACCTAACCATATACGTTGCATCCGTCCTTGCAAAACTTCATCGGCATACTTCGCCAGTGACTCCTAAACTACATACGGCCTGATTCCTGTAAACCCAGGGATATGTAGGCAACTCAAAAACCAGGGTGCGGCCTAAATTCCTTCAAACCATTTCACTCGGTCAAAATTGGCCATCATGTCTTTATCCGACAACTCTTTCATCCTTTCCGGGTAAAGAGGGGCAGCTGTTGATACCCAATTTTTCCTCAAACTATTTTAGAATTTGCATGTATATACCTTCAAAATCTCTTTTTATAATAACTAGTATTTTTCCATAATTTTCCCATATTTTTATCAATTTATTTCTAATTCCAATAATTAATCATAAGTTGCATTACAGATAGTTTCAAAATATTCCTTGGTTCAATATATCCTTTTTGATCCCATTATGATTTAATTATTTTACAAATTAGCCAAATTGGCATTATTTGGCTATAATTGCAATAACTTTGTAATTATAGCCTGATTACATATTTTATGCTATTTCTACCAAATAATAAGTCATTTGTATTTTTAAATACTAATTAATTACTTAAATTTCATCTACTAGGCATCAATTTTATTTTTTCTATAGTTATTAACCATTTTTATTATTTATTTACCTATTTTAAATGGGTATTTAACTAATATCCATTTTGAACTTTTTAATTGTAGCCTAATTAAACCCAATACCCCAATTAAATCAACCCAATTACCCAGCCCAAACCTGAATTTCTACCCAGCCAAGACCCAAATTCCTACCTGGCCCAACCCAGGATCAATCTCGACTGTTGATCAAATCTGATCAACGGTCTAGATTAGACCTTCCNCCCCCCCCCCCCCCCCATCTCTCATTTGACTCTCATATTATCTCTCTCTGATTCTCTCTAGAGACTTCGAGTCTCTTCTTCTCCGATGAAGATGGTTCGTCTTCTCCGACTACCTCTCTTGCCGGAAACCATGGGTCCTCACCCTTCTTAGCTCCATGGCTCCCTCCTACACTGGGTATCACTGTCCTGAGGTCCTCAGGAGATCCTGAAGCGGTTCACCTCACCCCATGATTGGTCATGCCTTCTCAGGCCACCCTTGGCCTGTCCGAGTAAGATCTTCCCATCTCCAGCCAAAATTTATGGTTTTTTAGCCGATTTTCTCTTTTTTGGGTTATCTCAATAAAACCCTAACTGTTGGCTTTCAATTTCTTAGATCTATGACAGATCTGGATGTATTCTGATTTATTTTTGCTATTTTCCTTAAAGATTCCGAGTTTTCTTTAAAAATGACTCTTAATCTTCAAGCTAGGGTTTCTTAACACCTTTCTCAAAAAAGAACGATTCTCTTTCTGATTTTAAGTATTATTCTATAATTTCTACTATGGTTGCTTCTTCATATGACTTACCATGTTGGAAACCCTAAGTGGCTTTGCCTTAATCTTAGGATTCTGAGTCTGTTTTGATGATTTTGTTCGTTTAATCTGTATGTGTACATGTTTCCCACGAATGTTCTGAGCTTTTTAGTGACTTTACCATATTTTGTTCATTAGGGTTTTTGAACTTTGTGTCCTCCGCTTGTATCATGTTTACTCCATTATTTCCTTTAATCATTTATTATGTTCTAACTTAAATCCCTGATTTATGTGATTCTCTTACCCTACTTTTCCTATTCTTGCTTATGTTATGTTTGCTACATTCAGCTACAATACTTTACTTGGTAAATATTGCCTTCTAACAGAATCCCTGATTCCCTGTGATTGGTATCCTCTATTCTCGACTGATTTCAATCTTTAAAATATTCTCTTTCCTTATTTTTGGTTAATTATGATGTCAACTGATTCTTAGCATTTGTTTCCTTAATTAGGACCCTATGAACCTAGCCTAATTACCAGCTCTATACTTACACTATTTTGAAGTATTTCCTTATTTGTTATGCTCCAATCATATGTTGATTTGCTTCCTTATTGGTTACCTGTTCTTTCCGTTTGAAAGTTAACCCCTTAATTAGAGGAAGTACTTAAACTGATTGATTCTGATTCCTTTAATTGTTGCCTGACTTTGATCTGCACCTTATTTACTACTGTTTTAAAATCTATTTATACCCAGGCCTCTTATTTTTGAAAGACACTGTTCTGAACTCTCTCTCACAACTAAACTTTCTCTCTATCTCTCTCTCTCTTTTTGTGCTACTTGTTACTGGTTTGAATTAGCCGGCTACAAGCCAAGGCTAATTATTGGGTCTCTCTTAACTTCTATTTTGGCATTATTGTTTCTTATACACTGGTATGTCCTAATTTCAGTTTAAGTTTCAAAAGCAATATGTTTCTTTGGTACTTCAATTCATCTTTCACTTAATATAGTTTACTTATGGTTCTTGTTCAACCTGCAATTAGAATGTTTACTCTACTGCTCTACTAGCATGATTCTCAATGTATCCTTTTAGACTTAGCATGTTTATGAAGTATTGTCCCCCTTAGTATACCTCAATGTGATTCTGCCCGACTTATGATTCATGGCCTACAACAATCTGTGATATATGTTACTCAGTTCCTTTGTAATCCTGAAGTACATGATGTACCTAGAACCCCTCAGTATCTCTCTGATTCTGAGTTTATGTGTAACTGTGCCTATTGTGTTCCTATCCCTATGTGCTTCATTACATATCCCCAATTCCTCAGCCCCTGCTTGTGATTGCTGAACTTGCCCTAGTTCTTGTTTCTTGTTCTATGTGTGCTGTGTTGGTATGTTGTCTATGTTGATTGCCTTACCTTTTTCAAACTATTCCCCCTAAACCTCTCTCTTTTCTCTCAAAATTGTTTTAAAACTGTTTTACTCAAACTCCCTCAAACATCCTGCACTTTTATTATAATCTTAGACCCCTTAAGACCTGCCCCTCTTGTGTGAGCATTGCCTTGGGATCCTTGAGCTCCCTCTGAACTTTGACACACAAAGAGTTGGCTCTTCCACACTGCACTTACTCCATCTTGGCTATGAGATCTGGGTGTGAGCACTGCCTGGGATCCTCTGAGATCCTTAGGGAACTCTGACACACCCGGATTGTGAATGGTTATGAGATAACTGTACATGGCATTGAGGACCTGGATACTTGGGCCTACTATGGAAGGCTCCCTATAGTTAACTTCTTCTTTTCTTATTTTAATTAAGTAATTCATATTCAAAAGCTTGTAATAATTTGTAAATACTATTCTAGGGATGGCTAGTGAAAATGGGTGGGGTATGCATTCCATAGTATAGTATGGGTAGATAGCATGCTTCCCTAGGTTTATTTTTCCTATGTGCGTACTAGTAACCATGTCTAGGGATCAAGCATGCCATACATGTTTTCATTTATGTGGATACACCTGCTTCCCTTTCAGCATATCATCCTCACTTAGAAAATCATGTTCTTAGGATCAGTAATAACAATAAAAACTGCTATCATGTGATTCTGAGAACGTAATTTAAATCCTGCCTTAAACGAATGTGTTAACAAATCTGCAATCATGTTTTACCATGCTATATACGTAGAGATCATGTTATAGGTAACCAACTACTAAAACTTGTCACTTATGCTATTCCCGAAGCTGTGCAATAATGTAGTAATCCTGTAGTAAACCTAGAAATCCTGCTTAGGGTAACAATCTGCCACTAAATCAGTCATTTTCATACTTGATGCATCTTCTGAAAGTATGTTCAAAAATACTATGATTTTATGCACTTAGAAGATCCTGTCTAGGAATTCTGCATATAATCATTCTGCATCTCTGCCTACGCATATTAGATATCATGTTCATAGGTTCATACTTAGCTTATACACAGTCCCATGTTCTAAATAAACTGTAAATCAGCACTTTGCGCACATTTAGAATCACATGCTATTAATAATCTAGAATCCCTTAACAAACTTGTACAACTGTTGCATGTTATTTTACACCTAGGAAAGCCTTAGGTAATCAATTACAAGAGAATAAAACCAGACATGTCTTTGTGATTATGTTTAACTACCAGCATGCTAAAACCAGTAGGCAAATTGATTAGGACCCTTTTCTGAGTAACAAGGCAAGTCTACATATCTGTTTATATTCTAAACTCATTTCGACACCATATCTTAGGTTCTGAATTAAAACACTGTATTTACTTGTGTTTGGGTCGTGCTGATTATGTGCATTATCTGCGGAGGTAAATCTGAGCCTCTTATATGCCCATATGTGTTCCCACTTGTTGCAGTCCTACGTGTTCTTTACTTGTCGCCTTAGAATTTTACCTTTTAAACTCGAGGGTCTGCCTAGTACCTCCCTTTTAGGATAGTAGTACCAACCTCCTCCAGGACTAATAGGAAGGGGTGGGTAACACCACACAATAGAGTTCGTGACCATTTCGCGCTTTAATCACCTTCACGGGGTGGGAAAGGGTAGAATATGGACATGATGACCGATGCGTTAATACCACGTGTAGCCCCTCTTTGAGGAGTGTCATACCGAGTATTGCATTGATGTGATCCATATTATCAGAAACCTAGGACATCCTTTACTTTAAACGTTTAGATTGGAACTCTTTTCAAAACTTAGCCTTTCTATAATTGTTTTCAAACACCTTGTATGCTTAAGGACTTAAACCCCCTCTTATTTGAGCCTTTATTTGTTTGTTTGATAAATCGTACAAATTCACAAAAGCTATTTGGCCGGGAACCACACTTGTGGACCCTGAGGGGTGCCTAACACCTTCCCCTTGGGATAATTTCAAGCTCTTACCCTATCTCTGGTAAACAACGTAGTTGTAAATAAGCCCCTTAGGTTCCCTAACGCACCTTAAAAATCGTTAGGTGGCGACTCTCAAAAAATGCAAACCCCTTCCCAAAAGGAAAAGAGTTGTCTCAACCCAAAATGTCCTGAACCCAATCTCCGCGAGGAAAAAGGGGGATGCGACAATGTGTACAGAATCACGATAATTGGTTAGGAGGGCGCCTAAAATCATTCTACGAATATTCATTTTTGAAAATCACAATTATTGTCATGCCCCAAAACTGAGGGACGAGACCGGCGCCTCACCGGATGAACCCAGTCAAGCAGACCTGAATTCCCTTTCCTACCCAACGCATTACCCCGTGTTCATAATATACATTGTTCCATATGAATTAGCCAATTTAGATTCAAAGTACGATGTACAACATAAATTCATTTTCCTCTTTTAACTTTCAACAATTGATAATCCAAAACATACAAGTTGCATACACATTTCCGATGCGATCCACAATTAACGAGTGAGTACAAATACCGCCCAAATATACATATATACAACCCACACAGTGTCTATGGAGCCTCTAAGAGTACTAGGAATTTTACATAAACTTGCGACAACAAGGCCCCGGCTATACCTGTAACGACCCGGCCGGTCATTACGAGAATTTAAGCTCCATTTGGTGATGTAAGGTCATAAGCAGCTCCACATTGTGCATATTGACCTGTGTGCATGGTTAGATTCAGTTGCCGGATAATCTGGAGTCGACTTGGGAGAGAAGTTTTAATTTTTGAAGCTTAAGTGGAGAAAATTGACCAGAGGTTTGACTTTTGAGTAAACGGCCTCGGAATGAGTTTTGGTTAATGTCAACAGCTTCGTATGATGATTTTGGACTTAGGCGTGCGTCCGGAATTGGTGTGGGAGGTCCGTAGAATGATTTGAGGTATTTTGGCGAAAGTTAGAATTTCGGCGATTTCGGCCGATAGGTGGAATTTTGATATCGGGCTCGGAATGGAATTCTGGAAGTGGCTGTAGATCCGTTGTGTCATTTGGGAATTTTTTGCAGATTTTCACGTCGTTCCGGGTTGATTTGATAGGTTTCGGCACGAGTTTGGATATTTGAGGTTTTGAAAGTTTATAAGTTTGATCTTTGGTTTGATTCGGTGATTCGGGCGTTGTTTTGGGTGTTCCGAGGGTCAGACTGAGTTCGTGTGATGATATGTGACCTATTGGTGTAATTGGTTAAGGTCCCAAGGGGCTCGGGATGATTTAAGATGGTTAGCGGGAAGTTTAAAGTTTGGAAAAGGCAATTGGTGCTGCAGTTCTGATGTGGCCGCACCTGCAGATGGGGAACCGCAGGTGCGAGCTTCGCAGGTGCGAAAATAGTGCGCAGGTGCGAGTTGGGGTGGACTGGGCAGCCTTCGCAGGTGCGGTCCCCACAGGAGCGATCATTGGGCACAAGTGCGGGCTGGAGCACAGGTGCGGTTAGAGTTTCGCACCTGCGATCGCGCAGGTGCGGTTAAGTTGGTCGCAGGTGCGGAAGTCCTGGCAAATTCATATAACCGAGGGTTAGCCATTTTCTTCATATTTTGAACTTTGGACTTCGGATTTGAGAGCGATTTTTGGGGACTTTCAAGATAATCGAATGGATAAGTGTTCTTCCACCATAATTAATTATATCTCATGAATTAGTTCTTGTTTTCATCATTTAATTCGTGTTTTAGGTTGAAGAAACTTGGGTTTTTGAAAGAAAATTTCTAAATTGAAAATTCATGATTTGAATGACCAAATGACATCGGATTTGGATAAATTTAGTATGGGGGAACTCGTATCGGAACGGGTAATCGAATTTTGTAAAATTTGTCGGGTTCTGAGGTGCGGGCCGGGGGTCGACTTTGGGGTCGATTTTTATAAATTAGTAAAGATTGAAACTTTATCGTTTTGAATAGTCCCTTATATGTTTTATGCGCATTTTGAAGTTATTTTAGTTGATTTGAGCCGTCCGGAGGTCTTCCCGCCCGAGAAGTCCATTCTCGAGTACCGGTTGTCGTCTTTGAGGTAAGTATCTTGCCTAACCTTGTGTGAGGGAACTACCCCTTAGGATTTGAGTCTTCCATGTTGGTTGTAGCCCGTGTACGCAAAGTGACGAGTGCGTACTCAGACTTATTTGCCGTTAGGTTGGCCTTTTAGGATTCTTATGTTCCTATATCTCCTACGTATGAAGTGGTAATTGTTATGGTTGAGTTCCTGACTGCTAGTTTCATCTTCCTCTGTTGGATTAGATTTTCTTGACGTCGATTCCTCTTTGTTGATTATTTGATCTTAATTTGACTTAGCTGAATATTTTCCCTCTTCTACCACTATGCTAAAAAACATTCTTCACAAACTGCCTAATTGATTAGAATTAGTATCATCTAGTCGAATAATTGTTTAACATGAATTGGAATATCTATAGTTTGGTGTCAAGCATGTCCATGAGTCGTACATGATGATTTACATGATTTTATTTAAATATTACTTAGGAATAGTTGACCATCACCCATATTGGCGGTGTTTCCTTGGTGCCTCTTATTATTGAATATTTGCTTAAGTTGATTTTATTTCGTGAAGCAAACTGTTAGGCGAGATTGGTTATAGTTGTTTCCCTTGCCGGGATGATTGGTTCTCTATTTATTGACTTGAGTATTGTTAATCGTTGCTATATGTGTTAGGTTTTCTCCTCGTTACATTGTTTCATTGATACTTGGTTTTTCCTCTTAAGTGATTTCTGCTTATGAGTGAGTTTTGCCACTATTTTGATTGAAGTTCTCGTGTTGAACTTATCGTCGCACCTTGCATTTTACCTTTCTGTTTACTGTGGTGCTCGTTGTGGCTTGTGTAATATTTTTGCTGTGTTCTGGTTGTTTTCTCTGTGCACGGCATTGCATATTTAAATTGGGACTACGGACTGAGATCCGGGAGCTTTCCCCCTGTACTGCATCGCATATTTAAATTGGGACTACGGACTGGGAGCTTTCCCCCTGTACTGCATCGCATATTTAAATTGGGACTACGGACTGAGATCGGGGAGCTTTCCCCCTGTACTGCATCGCATATTTAAATTGTGACTACGGATTGAGATCCGGGAGCTTTCCCCCTGTACTGCATTGCATGAAAAATATCTGAGTTACGGACTGAGTTTCCGGTGGTTTATCATTGAGGAGATTTGGATTGAAAAGTATACATATATACGCATATACATATATTGAAATGTATAGCTGAAAGGCAATTATCTCCGAGAAAAGTTATGTCCGAAGGACTTCTATTTTGAAAGTGTATTTGAAAGGTATTTGTCTTGCATGAAAAATGATATTTGAAAAGGCAGTATTTGGGAAAGTATATTTGAACAAATGATATTTGAAAAAGAAGTATTTGGGAAAGTATATTTGAACAAATGATATTTGAATGAGCAGTTTCTAGTATATTTGAACAAATGATATTTTAAGGAGCAGTACTTGGGAAAGTATATTTTAATACAACGTATTTTAAGGGAACTATGTTCTAACGATTTCTTTTCATAAAGATATATATACATATACATTCAGAAAAAGTATGTTTCAAAGAAGATTTCCTATATCTTGAAAAGATTATATTTTCAAAAGCTTTCGTTATAAACTCACATTTTAAAGATTTTTACTCGAGGGTTTGACCGGTTTTATTGAGCTTATTTGCTAAGGCATGATGTGAGTGGATTGATGCAGTGCTAAGTTTTGAGTGATTTATGGTATTGTGATTTCCGACTTTGGCTTGCGTGTTGTCCTTTCCTTCTTGCGTATTTCTGTTATGTTGTTCCGTTGCTTTAATTACTGCACTTCCTTCCGCTTTATATTTTCTTGTCGTTAATTATATTCGAAGATTTTAGATAAATATTTTGTTTTGGTAATTTCTACTTATGTCTTTTACTCATTAGACCAGTGGGTGTCTGGACTAGTCCTCGCCACTACTTCACCGAGGTTAGTCTTGATACTTACCGGGCACCGCTGTGGTGTGCTCATACTACTCTTCTGTGCATTTTTTATTTTGCACAGATTCATGTATTGACCGTTAGTAGCTGGATGGATCAATCGTCGAGGAGACTCAAGGTAAACTTGTTGATGCGTTCGCAGGCTTCGGAGTCACCTTCCTGTATATTTCAAATTGTACTTATTATTTCTGGACAGTTGTATTTAGATTTGGTAGAAAGATTCGTAGAGCTTATGACTTGTATTTACCGGGTTTTGGGAAATTGTAAATTTTGTCAAGATTCCATATCGAGACTGTTACATTTTCTTTTATTATTGTTGTTACCTAGTGAAATGTTAGGCTTATCTAGTCCCTAGACTAGGTGCCATCACGGTACCCAGCGGAGGGAAATTTGGGTCGTGACAATACCTTTTACAACATAAGCAAAAAGAATGATATAGTCCACACACGGCCCCGAGAGGAAATGGGGCTCACCAGAACTGCTGAAAAGATGAAGAGGAGGCACCACTAACGGCAGGTTGAGCTACCTGCTATGGAACCACCTACATCCATATAAAAGATGTAGCGCCCCCGGCAAAAGGGACGTTAGTACCGTTGAATAGTACTAGTATGTATGAACAAACTTTACTCTAAGTAAAATCAAACAATACACAGATAGGAGACAGTTAAAGGAACCAACAAATAGTGCACAGAGATACAGAAACAAACACAATTGAGAGTTTCACAGATTCTTATTTCAACACAATCATATTCCACCCTTATTCCTTCTCAATAATCCACCCTTATTACTTCATGTTGCGGCGTGCAACCCGATCCCATCGGAAAATCACATTTCAGCCTTATTACATTCTGTTGCGGTGCGCAACCCAATCCCACCGTACAATCACATTCCACCTTTATTACTTCTCACATATCACCCTTATTCCTCCTGTTGCGGCGCGCAACCCGATCCCACCGTACCATCACATTTCATAGCAACAATAACAGCCCACAATTAAATCACAAGGCTTCATATAATCAAGAGTACCATTTCATAACAGCCAAAAAATCATGTGTTCATAATAGTCTTTATCAACCATTAATTCAATCACAAAGACATTCATCAACAAGAATATAAATTCATTACAACCAACAATCCGTATGAAATCAAGCCACAATAATCCTTGCCAAACAATGAGTCATATACGATATTGCCTTAGTCATTTAGTTCAATTAAATCATTCACCACTCCTTTTCAGCACTTGCTGCTCAGCCCTTAGCACTTAGATACATTCACACATTTGGGTATGTTACCATTCTTTCACACCAACATATTCAAGCATTTAATGAACCTTGCACATGATAGAGTAATCACAAAGAAATCACCTTTCACAATTTCAATTAGCATGGTAATCGACTAAGAAAATCAGAGAATGAAATCTTACACCTCAACACAGCCGGACAATCAATTTTATATATACTCAGCAAGAAACTCATACCGAATGCTCGGACACCAACAAGGTGACTCTACGAAGATTAAAGTTAGCCATACATACCTCGAGTCAAAATTCCCCTTTAATATCTATCACAATTCACCGAACCGTCTAGCACCGTCAATCTAATCCACAATGTGACATATTTCACTTAGAATTAGGAACCATGAACATAACTCGAACTCATTTAGGCATTTTATCGAATGCTATGTGACCCCTTAGATTACTAACCCCCTTTTGTGAATAATTACCCATACTCGTTTCCCATCACTAGATTATGGAGTTTAACTCACATGCATGCAAGGTATCGGCTTTTATTTTCAAGAATCAATTTATGTGTTCTACCCCCTTTTTGCTAAACCTGAGAATTAAAAGGAAATGGGGTGGAAACTTACCTCTTAGAGTGAAGAATGTGAAGATTACTCGATAATTTCCGGGCCTGAGTAGAGATGATGGACCAATTTGATGAAGAAAAAGACTTTCTCTCACTAAACCCACTCTCCTTTCTCTCTATTTTTGTTCAAAGAGATGTTAAAAATGAAGTGGGGGTGTTTTATTAAATTGGGGTTCGGGTGTAAAATTAGAAATTAAAAGAGCCCCGAAGCAGGACATGCGGTCAGGAATGCGATCGCATTCCTGCTGTGCGGTCCACATTCATGTCACATAGTTGGCCCTCAAATGGGCCAAAAGGGAAACAGATTTCCCTGGCATGCGACCATTATGCGGTCCGCATACATGTTATGCGATCGCATAGTGTGTCGCATAACTCCCTCCGCAAGAACCAAGGTGCAAGAATGCGACAACTATGCGGCCCGCATTCTCGAAATGCGATCGCATTTTGCCCCGCATAGCTGTCCTCAAATTGGACAGCAGGCTGTCCAGGTGTGCGACCACTATGCGGTCCGCATACCTGATCTGCGATCGCATAGTGGACCGCAGATTTGCACAATTCGTGAAAATTTTATCTTTTAAGTCCCGGGGTACTTTTTACTCAAAAAGTCCGTTTTTAAGAATTTCTACAGTTATAACAACATAGGGACCTATTCGGACATTGTTTTAGACATGAAATTTTACGGGTCTTTACATCCTCCCCCACTTAAAATCATTCGTCCTCGAATGAGGATCGGGGAATCATTTTTTTGGAAACACAGTATGCTAACCCCCAATTTTCACTAACTCCGATATTTTCTGAAAATTTTGCCAGAGTTTCCTTTGTAATTAGGCCTATCTACCTGTCAGAGAGCCCCCAAAACACATGTTTTAGCCAATTCCACACATTACCAGTCACTCCATCAACTCGCATATAATTGGGTTACCTCAACAAATCGTATACAATTCAATTACTTCAACATGCTATACATAATTCAGTTAACACCACAACTTGCATATCATTTAACTATCACATGAATTGAACATAATTTAGCTTACTTCAAGGAGTTGCACATTACCCAAATAATCACAACATACACAAATATGGCACAACTTGAGATGTTACAATAGTAAGGAAATTAGGAGAGTGAAGTGTTCTTGCACAAAATTAGACACAAGGGTGCAATTGCTTAGAGATGGCAGTTCTCACGACCACTACTAGACTTATTCAAACAAACTAGGATATTTTTCTTTCATTTCATTTTCCGTTTCCCACGTGGATTCTGCGACTTGTTGACTTCGCCATAACACTTTAAGAGAAGCAATCTCTTTGTTTCTCAACTACGGACTTGCCTATCAAGAATAGCAACCGGAACGTCTTCATATGACAATTCTTCGTTAATTTCAATGGTCTCAACTGGCACGATGGCAGCTGGATCTCCAATTACCTTCTTTAGCATGGACACATGAAACACTAGATGCACTAATGACATTTCAGGGGGCAATTCCAGCCTATACGCTACTTGCCCTATCCTTTGAGTGATTCGATATGGTCCGACATACCTTGGGCTCAATTTCCCTTTCTTCCCGAACCACATTACTCCCTTCATGGGAGACACCTTCAAGAATACCCAATCATCTACTTGAAACTCTAAATCTCTACGACGAACGTCCGCATAGGATTTCTGACGACTCTGAGCAGTTTTGATCCTCTCCTGAATGACTCTAACTTTTTCCATAGCTTAATGCACAAGATCCGGTCCTAACAATTCCGCCTCACCAGCTTCAAACCATCCAATCGGAGACCTACACCTCCTACCGTACAATTCCTCAAATGGGGCCGTTTGAATACTAGCATGGAAACTGTTATTGTAAGCAAACTCTATAAGCGGCAACTGATCATCCCAGCTACCCTTGAAATCTAATACACAAGATCGTAGCATATCTTCAAGCGTCTGAATAGTCCGCTCCGCTTGACCGTCCGTCTGTGGGTGGAAAGCTATGCTGAGATTTACCTGAGTACCCAAACCTTGCTGAAATGTCCTCCAAAAGTTAGCTATGAACTGGGCCCCTCGATCCGAGATAATAGAAACTAGAGTGCCATGGAGTCTGACTATTTCTTTGATATACAACTGAGCGTACTGTTCTGCAGTATCGGTGGACTTGACTGGCAAGAAATGTGCCGACTTCGTGAGTCGATCCACTATTACCCAAACTGAGTAGAACTTGCGTTGAGTGCGGGGTAACCCTACCACAAAGTCCATATTGATCATTTCCCATTTCCACATCGGTATTTCCGTAAGTTGTGTCAACCCACCGGGCCTCTGATGCTCGGCTTTCACTTGCTGACTATTCGTACATCTAGCCACAAAGTCCGCCACACCTCTCTTCATACCATTCTACCAATAAATCTCCTTGAGATCGCGATACATTTTCAAAGAACCTGGGTGAACAGAATACCTGGAATTATGAGCCTCTGACCCTCTCCCGGAGATCATCCACATCTGGAACACATAACCTCCCTTGACAACGCAGGAATCCGTCATCATTGCCGAGTGAAAATGCTGAAGTCTTGTGATTCAAAATTGCTTCCCTCAATTGTGCCAAAGCCGGATCCCTGAATTGCTTTCCCTTGACTTCCGCTACAAGCGAAGACTCCGCTCCATTACGCACCACGACATTCCCCACATCTGAGGTAGAATGACAGACCCCTAGACTGGCCAACTGATAAACCTCTTACCGGCTTCCAAATGTTCCAAGCTACCCATGTATTTCCGACAAAGAGCGTCGGCTACCACATTCGCCTTTCCTGGATGGTACAAAATATTCATATCATAGTCCTTGAGCAATTCTAACCACCTCCGCTGCATTAAGTTCAACTTCTTCTGCTTGAATAAATACTGAAGACTCTTGTGGTCTATGAACACGTCCACATGGACCCCGTAAAGATAATGCCGCCAGATTTTCAATGCAAACACAACCGCCTTTTGTGAATAATTACCCAAACTCGTTTCCCTTTACTATATTATGGAGTTTAACTCACATGCATGCAAGGTATCGGCTTTTATTTTCAAGAATCAATTTATGTGCTCTACCCCCTTTTCGCTAAACCTGAGAATTAAATGGAAATGGGGTGGGTACTTACCTCTTAGAGTGAAGAAGGTGAAGATTAGTCGATAATTTCCGGGCTTGAGTAGAGATGATGGACCAATTTGATGAAGAAGAAGACTTTCTCTCACTAAACCCACTCTCCCTTCTCTTTATTTTTGTTCAGATATATGTTAAAAATGAAGGGGAGGGGTGTTTTATTAAACTGGGGGTCGGGTGTAAAATTAGAAATTAAAAGAGCCCCGATGTGATGACTCAAAAGGTCATCTTATGTAAATTTAATTATGACTGTGTTCCGAGGCCCCGAAAGCCTCCGTTAAATCTCATCTCGATGTGCATGCACAGTCCGAGCGCGTAGCGGGAAGCCTTTATGTGGAAACCTGAAAAAGAGTTGAATTTAGGATAATTAATTGAATAAAGTTGACTTTGATCAACATTCTTTTGGTAAACGGACCAGGACCTGTGATATGGCGATCCCAGGAGGTCTGTAGGAAAATATGGGACTTGGGCGTATGCCTGGAATCGAATTTCGAGGACCCAAGTCCGAGAAATGAATTTTTAAAGAAAACTGTTTTCTGAAAATAATAAAGGCTTATGAAAATGAACCTCGATGTGAAACCTGTGCTGTCGGGCCCGTATTATGGTTCCGGAGCCCGGAACAGGTTCAATATGTGTTATTTAAGTTATCTGTGAAATTTGGTAAGAAATGGACTTGATTTGACGGGTTTCGGATCAAAATGGGAAACTTAGAGTTAATGAAGTTTTGAGGATTTTTCATAGAATTTGAAATTTGGTTTGGAATGTGATTTTATGTTACCGAGGTCCGAATGAAATTCCGATACCGGAAATAGTTCTGTTATTTCATTCTTGTCTGCAAAATTTGAAATCATTCCGAGTAGTATAGGCCGGTTCGGCGCATTGAAATGAATTCTAGAATCTTAAGTTCTTAAGCATGATTCAATTTGGTTTTGGGGTTGAATTCTTAGTTTCGTTGTTGTTTTTCGCGTTCCGGAAGTTCGAGCGAGTCTGTATCATGAATACAGACTTGTCGGTGCTTTTGGACGGGGTCCCGAGGGGCTCGGGTGAGTTTTGGACCCCCGGGAGCTAAGTTGGAAAAACCAGATTTTTGCTGTCTAGTTTCCTTCTCTGCGATTGCAGAAGGTGGGTCGCGATCGCAGAGAAGGAATTTGGATGGGCTGCTGATTGTTCTTCGCGATCGCAGATTCCTCTTCGCGATCGCGGAAGGCTGGACTACATACCTTCGCGATCGCAGCCCCATCCTTGCGATCGCATAGTGCCAAGCCAGGGCCGGGCATAGTTACTCTTCGCGATCGCAGGACCTCTGCCGCGATCGCAGAGGTCTGGACAGTTGGCCTTCGCCATCGCAGAGGTCTGTCCAGTTGGCCTTCACGATCGCAGGGCCCTTGTCGCGATCGCAGTGAAGGAATTCCTGGGCAGTTTTATTAAATACGGGACTTAGCCTATTTCCTCCATTTTCATCTTCCTCCTCAAGTCTTTAAAGAGCTCTTCAAGGAACCTTCCACCACTGTTATTGAGGTAAGTAAATTCCATGGTTTTACTAGTTTCAAACATCAATTCCTAGTTAAATTCCCTACTAAATTATCAAAAATCATAGAATTAGCAATTAGAAATTTTAGGGCTCTCGAGGGTTTTGTGATTTTCCATTTTAGGCCATGAATTCAAGTAGAAATCACACCTTAATGATCCTTAGGCTATGGGTGAGTGATCCCTTCGAGAATTTTTCGAAATTTGAACATGCGGGACCGGGGTTGGAATTTGGGAATTCTTCAAGAATAGGGATTTTATTGAATAACTAAGATAACTTCCCACATTATGTATGCATTGATTTAATTGTACCCCTTTTGGCTAGTTGCGAGTCCTCGGGTGTAGAGTTTGGAGCTCGGGCGCAATTATGGTCCGAGGGGTAGATTCGGCACGAGGTGAGTCTCTTTTCTAACCTTGTAAGAGGGAATTGTCCCCATAGGTGATGTATATGCTATGTGTAAATTGTTTGGGGGCTACGTACGCACCAAGTGACGAGAGTCCGTACGTAGCGGCTATCATTGTTATGTCCGGGTAGTTAGGCCCACATCATGTCTTATATGCTTCCTCGTAATGTCTTATATGCTTCCTTGTAATGTTTTATATGATTCATTGTGACGCCATATGTACTATGAGATCGTGTTTTGTATAGTATTGTTCCTCTGAGGCTTTATGGAAAATTGTTGAATTGAAAGGAATTTGTTATGGAAAGTAAGTATTATAAGATATTGGGATCGGGTCGTACTCCACGGCAGGTTTGAGAGTGATTATGCCTATATGAGATCGGGTCGTACGCCACGGCGGAGTCGAAAAGTATTTGAAATATATATGGGATCGGGTCGTACGCCACGGCGGAGTCGAAAAGTATTTGTAATATATATGGGATCGGGTCGTACGCCACGGCGGAGTCGAAAAGTATTTTTAATATATATGGGATCGGGTCGTACGCCACGACGGAGTTGAGAGTTATTGTACACATATGGGATCGGGTCGTACGCCACGGCAAGTTTAGAAGGTACCTTATGGGAGCGGGTCGTACGCCACGGCGGATCTAAGACTTGGTGATTATTGGTTCGTTTCGGTGGTCCTACCCTTGAAAGCGCATTATTGCTTAATTTAGTAGTTGTTTGGATTTCTGCTCTTGATATGTACTTGTTGCTTATTTCCTGACATGCCTGTTGTATTTCATTATATTCTATCATATGTTATTTCTGTTGGACCTTAGTGAGTATCGAGTCGACCTCTCGTCACTACTTCTTCGAGATTAGGCGGGATACTCACTGAGTACATATTTATTTTAATATGTACGCATGCTGCACTTCTGTACTTAACTGTACAGGTACTGAGGCCGGTGCTTCTGGTTATTGTACCGGAGATAGACCCTGAGCTAGTGGACTCGAATTCACGGTGAGTTGCTTCCTCTGGCGACCCCCAGCAGCACCATGGAGTTTCATTTACTTTTTGTTATTTTCCCCGTCTATTTCATCCAGATTGTGGATCTGTATATATTATTATCCTTTGTATATTCTGTTAGTATGCCCATGACACTCGTGACACTAGTTCCTGGCACACACGTAGTGTATATTTTGGGATTTGGGGTTGTATATGCATACATATGCTTTATTTTGGCCATGTATTGTTATGATTTTAGTTTCATATCAAGTTATCCTCATGTTTAATTGTTTAAAATTGGTAATATTGACTTGTTTAATCAAATGGGAAGGGTAACACCTAGTGTAATTCATATTGGCTTGCCTAACCCCTTCGTTGGGCGCCATCACGACCTGGATTAGGATTCTGGGTCGTGACACCCAAAGCAGGAAATGCGGTCAGGAATGCGATCGCATTCCTGTCGCATAGTTGGCCCTCAAATGGGCCAAAAGGGGAATCGGACTGCCCTGGTATGCGACCATTATGCGGTCCGCATACATGTTATGCGATCACATAGTGCATCGCATAACTCCCTCCGCAAGAACCAAGGTGTAAGAATGCGACAACTATGCGGCCCGCATTCTCGAAATGCAATCGTATTTTGGGCCGCATAGCTGTCCTCAAATTGGACAGCAGGTTGTCCAGGTATGCGACCACTATGCGGTTCGCATACCTCATCTGCGATCGCATAGTGGACCGCAGATTTGCGCAATTCTGGAAAATTTTATCTTTTAAGTCACATGGTACTTTTTACTCAAAAAGGTCTGTTTTTAAGAATTTCTACAGTTATAACAACACAGGGACCTATTGGGGCATTATTTTAGACATGAAATTTTACGAGTCTTTACAATTATGTCACGCGAACTTGTAAATAATCACGATAATATATTTAGAATGTGCCTAAAGGAAAATACGATGTTCATAAATTGTTTAACTACTTCCTAACAATTGAGGTAATTTGCAACTTATTTACTGCAGGAGTGAATATTGAATAATAGTAAATCTACAAGTTGACTTAACTACATGATAAGGAGATTGAATTTATCAATTTATACTTATAAAGACTAACAAATAAATTGCGTTCCTTTTTATCTTATTTAGCATTGTAGGCCGAACGAATCAAGTAACCATACAAGAGTGTAACGACCCGACCGTTCATTTTGCGTTTTAGAACCCTGTGCCCCTAAATGAGACTTCCCGTAGTTGCTTTTACTGATTTATGACTTGTGGGGACGGGTGGTTCGAGGTTTGGAGGAGTTTGGAATGGTTTAGGAACACTTAGTCCCTTAAGGTTGGCCTTTAAGGCCAAGTTTGACTTCAGTCAACATTTTTAGTAAACGAACTCGGAATCGAGATTCGAAACTTTTGGTAGGTTAGTATGATGATTTCGGACTTGGGCGTATGTTCGGAACGGGTTTTGGATGACCCGGGAGCATTTCGGCGCATAATAATGAAATAAGGTTTCCTTAAGTTCAAACTTGAGGTTTGGAACATGTTTTTGTGTTATCGAGGTCCGAACAGATTTCTGAGACCAGGAATAGTTCTATTATGTCATTTATTACTTGCTTGCAAAATTTGGTGTCATTCTAAGTAGTATAGGTAGGTTCAGTGTAATGAAAGCGAATTCAAGAACTTAAAGTTCTTAAGTTTGATCCAATAGGTTTTGGGGTATGATTTTTATATTTAGCGTTGTTTCGGACGTTCTGAAGGCTCGAGCGAGTCTGTATTATGATTTAGGACTTGTTGGTATATTTGGACGGGGTCTCGGGTGGGCCCAGATGCCATTCGGGCATCGAGCGAGGCAAAAACTAGCCTTAAATGACTGCTGGTGCACCAGATCTGGTGCGACCGCACCTGCGGAGGGCTAGCCGCAAGTGCGCGACCGCTTCTGCGGTCCCAGCCTCGCAGGTGCGACCCTAGGTGGTGTTGCCCAATTCCGCAGGTGCGGATCATTTTCCGTAGAAGCGGAGCCGCAGGTGCGGACTCTGCTCTGCAGGTGCGAAACCAGGGCCCCTTCCCCTCCTCCGCAGATGCGAGATTTTTCTCGCAGATGCGAAAAACCTGTAGGCAGTGAGGTTGTTTTAAATACGGAACTTAGCCATATTTTATCACTTTTCTTCATATTTGGGCGATTTTGAGAGCATGCAAGGAAGGTATTCGGCCTAGCTACTGTAAGGTAAGTAATTCCTACTACAAATTAAGCTTAACACTTGAATTCGTAGGTAGATTAACATATTAAATTAGAAGAAATCATGGGCTAGAGTACTAGGTTTTTTATGAAAATGAGAGAATCACCAAAGAATTAGTTATGAAATCATGCAAAAACTATATAATTTTGATCCTTAGGCTATGGGTGATTATTTTCCTGGCAATTTTTCGAAATCTGAGCATGTGGGCCCCGGGGTGTGTTTTGGGATTTTTCAATTTAGGTTGAGATAACCATTTATATAGGGGAATTTCAGACTTTTGAGTGTAGATTGATATATTTATGTAATATTTGACTAGTTCCGAGTCCTTGGGCGTCGAATTTGGAGTTTTGTTGATCCGGAAAGTAGACTTGACACGAGGTAAGTCTCCTTTCTAACCTTGTAAGAGGAAATTGTCCCTATAGGTGAATATAAATAATTGCATGCCTTTATTTGTGGGGGCTACGCACGGACTCTCGTGCGTAGCTACTATTATGCTATGTCGGGGAGTTTAGGATTCACCAGCATACCTTATGTGCCATATCTATAATCTTAAATGTTAATTTAGATTGTCTCATATCCTTGAATTTATTATGTGAAAATCTAGGAAGATATAATCTGAACTTTATACTATTGAATCATTCTCTTTAAGTATGTTTCCACTGAGTTCCCTGATTCCTATTAATTATGTGTATATATACGGGTACCCGCGTCTCATGTACGATTCGTGAGCGGTGTAGCTCTACTATTATGTCAACTGCGTCGCATGTTTGATTCGTGAGCGGTGTAATAGATATGCATCTATGGTTCGAGTCGTTCGACCCTTCGGCAGTACATATTTATTTTCGCTTCGTATCGATCGTACGTTCACGACATGTTATGTGTTTGTTAGTTGTTTGAGTGTTCTGTGAATATGTATCTGTTGAATATCATGAAAAAAGAAAGCTAGGTAATTTACATGCTAGAGAACTTGACACATAAAGGAATTTGTACATGTTATTGATGCTCCTGTCTTCATTATTATTCATGACTATTATTTCTGTTTAGCCTTACATTAAAACATATTATTTTGACCCTAATAAATTCCACGTCGACCTCTCGTCACTACTTCTTCGAGATTAGAATGGATACTTACTGGGTACATATTGTTTATGTACTCATGCTACACTCTGTACTTAATTGTACAGATTCTGAAGCAGGTGCATCTAGGTATCAGTCCGGAGCTCGTTCCTGAGTTATACATGGTCGAGGCTTCACGATGTCTTCCAGCAGCACCTTGGAGTTTCTTTCTTTTGTTATTTCTATCTATATTTCCTCAAACAGTAGGACAGACTTGTATTATTTTGAACTCTTACTCTACTAGATGCCTGTAGACTTGTGACACTAGTTCCTGTCACAAACGTAGTAGATATTATTTTGGGATGTAAATGCTAAATTATGACTCTTATGGTTAATTCTGTTTGAGATTTGTTATTCGTATTCAATTAATGTCTTAAATCTAAATCAAGTGACAGAAATATTTTGCTAAATTAAATAAAACACATTAGTAAATTTGGGTTGGTGTTGGACAACATTGCGACCTGAGTTAGGATAGCAAACAAGTTTGAAAGGCTCAAGGCGTTAATTATTTTAGAGCAATAAGCCCCATCACGTAAGGGTTTCAAACCTTCAATGAAATTTCAACTTTCAATGCAATTAAATTACTAAGCACATAGCCACTTTATCAACATTTATGCATCTAACCACCAGTTCATTGTATCAAAATTACATATGGGCCAGATTTGAATCATTTTACCTAAAACAAATTGCATGGAACGAAATAATGAATCTAGACACACATGGAACTATGAAGGCTTATCAGGATCTCAACTTTAATGAATTACAAACCAATTGAGAGTAGGATTCATAAAATACGATTCAATTTCATTACCAAAACAAATCATATCATCATAAAATTGCATATATTTCAGAAACTCATAAGAGAGCATGAGGAAAAATACGTGGAAAAAGGCAAACAAGTCTTAGAATAACCAGAAACAATTTGATATTCAGGTACTGAAGGAAAGGAGCAACAATCAGCAGATAGTCACAGCTAGATCCACTTTATAGCCCAGAAAATGCAAGAGGATTTGTTTTTGAATGAGTGAAGGACAGCTTCAGATTGTTGAATCAATTGAAAATGTAAAATTAACCTAAAACTCTACTGCGTTCTACTATTTTTTAGAGCTTTTTTTTATCTGGTTTTGATGTTTGAATTTCAAAATTTTGGTTATTTCGGATGCTCCTCAGGCGTGCAAAGTTTTTAGCTGTGTTTTTGTGTGTGTATGTGTAAGTGAAAGATGAGAATGAGATGAGATCGGAGACTTGGGAAAGGCGTGGTCTCCATCTCTGTTCATCTCGGCGGTGGCTGCTAATGGATGAAGAAGGAGAGGGAAGGTTGCGTAGGGTTTTCTAAATTGGGGGTCCGTTTTTTGGCTCTTACGTTGAAGATGAGAGAATGAGTGAGAGAGGGGNAAAAGGGGGGGGGGGGGGGGGGGGGGGGAGGTGCTCCGCTACTGGTCTTGTTTCAAGAGGGGCGTTAGGGTTTTTTGGAAAGGTAGGGTCTGATTCTACTAGGGAGAGGAAAGAGCAGCGGCGGCTAGGGTTCCGCTAGGGGAGGGGGTCTGTTTTTTAGAGAAAAGGGGAATTGGGGCGACGGCTCCTAGGGTTCTTTTAAAAGGGGAATCGTCCTTCTTTTTTTATATATAGAAGAGGGGGAATTAGGGTTTTTTTTAAGTAAAGGGGGAGGGCACGGTTCTGGGTAGTGGGCTGGACAGGTTTTGGGCTTGGGCAGGCGTGGACTTGAGAGAGGAATTGGGCTGGGCAGATTTTAGTCAATTGGCCCAACTTGAAGACAATGCAAATAGCCTTTTTCTTTCCTTTCTTTTCATTTTCAAGAATAACCATTCTATTTAACACTCATAATTCCAACTAATTTGCAAAATTAACGTAAAGACCTATTTTCTAAACAATTAATTAATTTAATTATCTAATAATGCATGTAATGTTACTAATGTATTTTTCATATTTTAGTATTTTACCAATGCAATTAATTATGCAATTAAAAACTAAAAAAAGTAAAGATTTAACATATTTTTTGTATTTTCTTTAGGATTTAAAATACAACTAAAAAATGCATCAAACATGAATACTTACAAAGCAAACTAAGTAAAAAAATATAGAAAAAATAATTTAAAGCTATATTTTGGAACTTTTAGGAGTAATTTTATATTAGGGCAAAAATTAGGTGCTCAAAATAACCATACCCAAGATGAAATCACCTTATATACCACATAACTCGCATACTCGTAGCAATAATTTTCGATCACGCTAACTGCTCAAAAAAAACCTGGTACGGGTAATAAACCTCATATCGAATAAAACCTTGTTCCAAAATCTTCATACACTGCAAATGATGAAGGAAACATGCAGAAACTCATAACCACTTATCATATCAACAAATGAGATAATCGTCCCTCAACCACCACAACGCAATACTATGAACCCATCACACATAGTAGGACCAAGACACACGAATCTAACACAGAGAATCATATCCCAACATAGCCCCACAACATTGCGTGAACCATCCAAACACCAGTCAATATGAAATACCTCAAGCCACAATGCTCAAACTCAACAGCTACATGCAATTCGACATCAAATACACGAAGTGCATGACCATAACTGTTACACCCAATGTTTTCGTACGTGAAATGTTATATCTCGCATTTTCATACGTTAAAGTTCGTCGTAAGTTAATTGACGTAAGTTCGGGAATGAGATTATTTTGAGATTATAAGCATTATGCTATTTCAAAACAAGTGATAAGTAAATTCGTGAAGGTGAGAGGGTAAGCAAATCAAAGAAAATGAGTTTCGCCGAGGTTTGACAATTTGGGGAAAAATACGATCCAAGTTATAGTACCCCGTATATATGGATGTGTGTTATACAAGGTACCACATGACCATGATATTAAGGTGTATAAGGTATGTTAAAAGTAAGTAGTATTTTTATGTAATTTGAGATAATTCTTAATTATGTGGATAATTTATTAATGGAAAAAATTAAAAAATTAATTAAGGATTAGTGGGTGATTAATTAAGATATTGGATAAGGCCTAAAGGGCCCCAAACGTGACAGCAATATATGTTCCATTTGGTGACTCTTAAGTCACTTTGCAAGGTGGCATTTGGTGGATTTTTTGTGGCCAACTCATCACCTTAGTGGGGCCCGCACCCACTAAGGTAAAAGACATCTCAAAAATCCAAAGAAAGACATATCAATTCTTCATAGCAAGATATAGTGCTTCAGCAAATTCACACAAGTGATGGAACGTGATTTTTGCTTCAACAAGAATTTATCTGAAGTTATACTACGAGGCTTCATAGAAAAAAGCAACAGGATTTTGCGATTCTAAGAGAGCACGGTACAATCTTTCCCAAGNCTATATATATATATATATATATATATATGGGATATGGGAAAAAATTACGGCGTTATATATGCACCACCACCTGATCAGTTGTATACGTTGATGATTTGCCCACAGTGGCCAAGATGATATGATGGGATGCCCTCGGAGGCTTGATGATGTTATGAACGCATATACCCACCCATACATGGTATGACATTTATATGCATATGCATGACATTATATGTATTACGTGATTCACAGAGTTATTCAGACTTACATGTTGAGTCTTTTACGCCATGTTTCTCTCATGTCTTTCTTTATTGATTTTCATTCCTTACATACTCGGTACATCAGTTTTAGTGACGTCCCATTTTCCTGGGGACGTTGCGTTTCATGCCCGCAGGTCCCGATAGACAGGTTGAGAGTCCTCCAAGTAGGCTATCAGCTCAGGGGAAGGTATTGGTGCGCTCCTTTTGCTTCGGAGTTGCTCATGTGGACAGTATGATTAGGACGTGTATTGATTAGTAAGGCGGGGCCCTGTCCCAAATTTTATGACATTTATGTATTCTTAGAG
>ML246038.1:0-14066 GCA_005239495.1 Nicotiana undulata | reverse complement strand
GTTTCATTAGTCTAAAGACAACGTGTTTCGGGCTATGGCCATATTTTAGCCCCAAATTGTTTCAACTCTTTTGGCCAATCCTAATTGTAACTAGTTCATAGATCAGGTAGTTCGGACAATTTAACCAAGCATGACTTAATCAGAATACTCAGCAGAAATATCTACCTAGCAACCTTAACGTAAATAACCAGAATCAGACTTGGATAATTAGTATCGTTTTGACCACTAAACGATGCTGTTTTGTTTTTAGAAAGTAGCCTCGACATATGAAGGAAATCGACAGACTTGATACAAGTTACACAGACTGAGGTGCTGACAATAAAGAAGGCATTCTCAAATTTCGAATAAGTATTAATCATCATACTACATCAGTATTTTAAGAAAAAGAATAGCTGGAAACAAGACTAACATGTTTAAAACTATTAAAAATATGACTTTAAATTTTCTAAGCTGGCACGCTAATAAGCAGAAATGATGACTTGAAGATTAAATTTACAATGTCCAGTCCAAGTTATTACAACACAAAATAAATGTATACATGGTCTAATAAATAACTATTACATCACTGTGCTATAAATGGGACTAAACTGATCGATTGGAGGCTAATGGCGGCCTCTGTGCAGATCTGCAATTGCTATTGAGTCTTCAACAACATTGCACTCTTATGCATCAATAGAGGGTGAATTTGCCCATTGTGGAGGGGTCAGGTCCAGTCCTCTTAATGCTATTTTTAAACTGGACAACCTTAATAAATATTTTAGCACCTTTAATTGGGATAAACCTGGCCATTGGGTCAGATTCAGATTTTTGGGTGCCGCTTTATACTAATAACATCTATTACAAACCTGAGAAATACAGAGCTACTCCTAAAATACATAAGAACTCGAAATTGTTACTACTTTATTTAGATACCTTTTGGTTAATCTCAATATCAGTACCTGGAGATATTCTAGCCAAGGGATTTTAGGTATCATTCTGGAAAGAGTCTTGACTATAGGGGAGTCAAGTTCACTTTGACCTTCATGTGGTTACCATAGTGTCTTATGCCTGGGAGATGAATCTGACCATGGAAGGGGCCAGATTCAACTCCATGACAGTCATCTTCTGTGGCATTCACTTCATAAGATGACTTCGATTTTTTAGGCATTCCTTAGAGAGCGAACCTGACCATTTGAAGGGTTCAGATTCATCATTCTATAGCCTTTGTTGATTTCTCAATTCATATCCTCAAAGGATGATAGGCTACTGTTTAAGCACTTAATATGGGGTGAATTTGACTATCAACAAGTCAAACTCATCTACCCTAGTGTTGATACATAACAAGATTTCAAACTATATGAGAACTTTAATTATTTAGGCATTCTTAGAGGGAAAAAATCTAACCATTCAAGGGTTCACACCCCTCACTCTAACGCCATACTTTACTACATACTTTGTGTTCCTTTTGAAGGGTAAACTTCAGTCAACTATATTAACGTTTAAGCACTTAATATGGGGTGAATTTGACTATCAACAAGTCAAACTCATCTACCCTAGTGCAATTTATGCTAACACACGTATGGGATTACCATCTAACTACCAAATGTTAACTTACTAACAAACACTCAGCAAATAACCAAGAAGATTCCATGAGTTGCACACATACAGTCAGGTAATAATAACTTCACTTCAGTTTTTTTTTACATTAAGAAAAGAGGATGAGAAGATTCAGATTCACATATTCTTGAAGAAAGCACAACACGAACCAACAAGCTTAATACAAGTTTTGGATTCAATATATTTTATATAAAGTTCACTGTAACATACCTTAAAAGAGAAAACCAGGAAAAGGACTTGACCAAATAAAGGCCAAGTGTAGACAGGAAACAATAGAAGAAGAGAGATTCAGCAGCAGCAAACAGATCAGCAACCCAAAGAAGAACTGAACAGCCCCAGCCAGAATTTGAACCAAGAATTTTGAGTGAGTATAAGGAACCTTGTTTTTGTTTTTGAAAAATCGATAGTACTGATGTATTTTTTCAGCAGCTAATAGAGAGCCTTTTTTTTTCTTTCTAAAAAAGATGTTCAACCCCTTTTACTAAAGGGAGGGGGTCTATTTATAATATATTTGGGACTGGGATATTTCTTGAAATATTCCCTATCCAAAAGCTGAAAAATAGTACAAATAGTACATAGGACAGCTGTCCCCCTTATCTTTTGGAATAGCTGCCTCTATTCTAGACCCTTCCTACCCTTTAAAAGATTTTTTTACCCTTAAAAAATCTGATTTACTAGGTCTATATTACCTATTGTACCCTTTGAAGTCCATATATTTACCATTAGGCAACCATGGTTATTTACTTGGGTTATTACTCAACTCTAGTTAACTAACATTAGTTATGTTCTTTAGGTGACTACTAGTTGTTCTAAACTAAGGTTGAGTTAATTAATTAAAGGTTTATTAATTAAATGCCTAGAGTTAGTTTCATACTAATTACTTATGTTTAAGTTAATTAATTAAAGTAGGTCAATCAATTTAATCCTTTAACTTAAGCTAAGTGATTTGGTTAGGTTAATTTAATTTGACTATCTAAAATCAGAGACTTAACCAATTATTAAGCCTATATTTGAATTAATTAATTGATCATTAAGGTTAGTCGACTCAAATTTCTTAACTTAGGTTAAAAGATTTTTTTAGTTAAGGAAACCTAAATTAATTATCTTAAATAGATTTTGAGACCTAGTTAATTGTTTAAAAGACTATCAAACTAGTTAAACAAGTGTATTTTAGGAGGTTATCACTAATTAGGGCAGCCTTGAGTCTGGGATTGAACTAAGTTAGTTCATGGCCCCTACACTGGTTCAGATTAACTAGTATTAATCCTAAAATAGCTCTTATGCATGACACAATTAGGAAGGAAACTTAGATTGGTATTCACTTAACCCTAAACAGAATCAACAATCAAAGCAAAGAAAAGCGAAAATCAAATTTCAGTTCAATCGACACAAAACAATTCCAAATTTCCATCTAGATAGGAAAATTCGATCACAATTCTAATCATGATAACATAATAACACTGTTTTAAATATTAGCTAGTTTCAATTCAATCATTTGATTCCAATCGCTATACTGGATGACACTGTTCTAGTCAAGATTAAACAAATTATCATTTTAGATTCTTCTTAGTCAATCTAGAGCAGGATAGTGATAGTCAAACAATGAGCGAGGATAGACGAAGAACACAAAAAGAGAGAAACGAAATTACTGAAACAAACTAAAAAAAAAGATTGACATGAGTTTTGGTCTTAAAAAATGAAGTCCAGAATCTTTTATCACAAGAATTCCTAAATTGAGTAATCAAGACTTAAATCATGAAATTATAATTAAACTATTGTACTGATTCAATACACGAGACATGAATACTCACACTTGATCGATTCAATACTACAAATATGGGACAAAATGACAGACAACGAACAAATATGGATTCAGTAATGTTTCAATGTGCTAATGGCATGTAAAGGACAGTAAACAGATGATTTTAACGGCCATGATTATTGGTTAAAAAAAATAGATAATATAAACACATAATAAGCTAACGACAATCGATGAAGACGGTAAGAAGCATGATTTTCGTTTGATATTCTAAGAGGTAGTAGAGAAAGGAGAGGAATACCTGAAGAAAAAACTAAGACGGAAGAATTTGAAAGTCGTCGGATTTCGGCCTGACTCCGGTGAGGTTTGAAAAATGGCTCAAACCCACAGAAATCAATAGTCCTCGTTGAGAACTATCGATCCGTGTAGGTTGGAGCTATAAGAAGTCTTCGAGGCGGCCGGACATGGATTTTGAATTTTCAGATTCTTAGATCTGAAATAGGGTGGTTTTGGTTGAGTTCTTGGTGAAACTAACAACGGGAAGAGGTTGAGGAGAAGACGGGGATCGTTTGGTGAAAAAATGGGGGTGATTGGAGAAACTCCGCCGCCGGAGGCGATTTCCGGCCGGCAGAGTTAGGGCGGTGGACGTCGGAACCTGGACATAAGAGAAAGACGGAGGGGATGAGGGGGGGGGGGGGGGGGTGTTAGACTTTGGAGTTTAATGAGGTAGGGGGTGTTATGGAACAGTTATATACTTAGGGGATGTGGGGTTGTGAGCCGTTGGATTGATTTCTATCAACGGCTGGGATGGTTTGTGGGGTGAAACGGTGTCATTTGGGATAATGTATGGGGTAGGCCGGGTGAGGGGTTGTTGGGCTGGGGTGTAGAGACCAAATTTGAGCCTGGGTGGTTTTGGCCCAGGTCCGATTTTCTTAAGTATTTTAAACTTAATTAAAATTCTTAATTTAATTAATACTAATTCTAATTAAACTAAAATGTAACAACTAATTTTGACCTCGCTTCATGGATTAATTAAAGATAAAATTATTAATTTTATATTCTTAATTAAATCCGTGATTTTATTGGATAAAAATGGTTAATTTTAGTAATTAGTTGTTAACAACTACATTACGTCAAATAGCCATCATTCTTCTATTATTTTAATTCGGTTAATTACAAATAACGAATTCATAATTCTCTAATAATAGTGATACAATTCAATAACTTTAAAAGATGAGTTATAATCAATGCGAACGCGAACAATTCACAATTAATCACTAAAATTCAACCAAAATTCATGAAATCAAATAATTATAGGATGATATGGCGAGCAAAAATCACGCGCTCACACTTCTCATTCAACAACATCCACAATGTAGCCATAAAGGGGTTTGAGAGTCGTGTTTAGGGGGAGAACTTTATGGGACAAGTGTTAGTATGTCCCTTGTGTTTGCCTCTTCGTGAGGTCGTTCTCTTCATATTTTGTACTCTCTTTTATTATAGTGGATTGTTCATCTCCGCCATTGATGTAGGTCAATTGACCGAACCACATTAAATATTTGTGTCTCTTTTGGTATATTTCTCTTTTGTTGTTGGATTTACGTTTTTCAAGGTTTGCTTTGCTAGTTTCCGCATGACACCTGATTTTTTCGGTCTTAACACACCATTGAGAGCTAGCGCCACTATTAGGGGAACTGGCTTTTTACTGAGATCTGAAATTTGTGTGAGAAATCAACTATATAACATAAATTCTTGTTAGAATGATTTCGTTTTGCTTCTCCCGATCGTCGAGCCTGATCGACTCGACTCTCTTTTCGCCAATGGATCACTTAGTCGGAATAAGCGGGCTTAGGGATGCGGAATAAGCCATTTTCCCCCTGTTTCCATGGAAAGGTGTCGAAGGAATAGGCACATTTAGAGCTGTGGGACTTGAAGGTATAGCTCTATTGACGTAATATTCATTCATAGTGGCCAGGCGGACCCCTATTCAAACCAAAAGAAGTACCTCACCTCACTTACGAAGAAGTTGTTGGAGCTGGGTAATGCAAAGCTTAATCCGAAATTTGGAGGCGAATTGAATTTGATTTGCTAGAGCTTGGATCAGAAAATCTAAAGTGGATGAATGATTGGAGTCTTTTAATTTGGCTGCTAATAGTGCAAATTAAGTACTGAAGCTTAATTTTAGACAATTAAAACTGATAAATAATATACTTTAGACAATTCGAATAAATAAGATTGAAATATAGTATATGAACAAAAAAGATCCCAAGAATATGAGCATTCGCCCCAAAACCAAAACCATATGGAGACGCCCAAGACTTGTATAGACCACTTAGGGAAGCCTTTATACTACTCGTGGGACACTAACAAGAGGAATTAACGCAAACTACCTATAAAAACTAAACTAATTACTAGTTTTTACCTACATTGAATGTATTTACATTTTATACCCATGCGATCTAACTTAATTACCCGACCGACCACCCATTTCCCTTGACCCATATGTTTATCATCAGTCTCGTGGTGTTGAATTTGTCCTCTAATTAATGTCTTCTTCTTAGTTTATTTTTGGGTATTTGAGTTGAAACCGTAGGCAAACTTTTGAGAAGTAATAATTAAAATGATCAAATTCAGTATTCTTTTAACTTGCAAATACACAATCAGAGGCGGAGCTAGTCTTTCGGCTACGGGTTCGGCCGAAGTACCTTTTGTATAAACCATGTATTTGTCTTAAGAAATATATTGAATATGTATAAATTATTAATTTAGAACTCACTGACTTAAGAAGACTAAAATCCCGAACTCATAAACTTCTAATCCTGGCTCCGCCTCTCTGCACAATCACTTTTATTGTGTGGAGACATGATGAGGAACATATTACCTAAGCACGCTAAATCCTCTAAAAATTTTTTTTAATTATTTTGAACTTTAAAATTTAATTGAAATAACGTATAAGTGATATGAATTTAAAAAGGATTGTCCTTAATTTTTGTCCAGTTATCGTCCACATTTTCAATAAATAAATAAATAATAATATTTATTAACATTAAATAATTTATTAACATTAATGGAATTCCATGAAGAAATTATTCATTGCATAAGCTCTCATTNAATAATGTTTATTAACATTAAAATATTTATTAACATTAATGGAATTCCATGGAGATATTATTCATTGCATAAGCTCTCATTGAGTTAATTAGATTATGTGACAACTGATATTATTTTTGTTTAATAATTAAATTTATAAAAAAAATTAAACTTTTTGCGTACAATTGAATACCCTATTGGCATATCTATATACTATACTGGTATCAAATGTTAGTTGGAATATTTTTTTATTGTATTAGCTACATTTAATTGGTACACTATTTGATTTTTCTTTAGTAATAGTAGAATAGTACAGTATCTTGAATTATTTTAATTTTCGTTCATGCATGTATATTATATAATCATTTTGATTTTTTCTTTATGCGTTTGTTTTATATAATATTAGTATACTATAATATCTTGAAATACATTCTTATATTAATATGTGGTACAATTTTTTTTAATTTTCTCTTTATGCATGTGTATTATGTAATAGTAATATAATCATATATAGTTGCCTGAATTAATTAGTAGAACTGTATACCCTATTGGTATAATTATATGTCATATTGGTATCATATGCTAGTTGAATCATTTTTTGGTTGTATTAGCTTCATTTAATTGGTAAAATATTTGATTTTCTTTTAATAATAGTAATATAGTACAATATCTTGAAATACTTTATTATATTAATATGTGGTACACTATTTTTTTTATTTTTCTCTTTATGCATGTGTATTATGTAATAGTAGTATAGCCATATAGTTGACGGAAATTAACCAGCAAAACTGTATACCATGTTGGTATAGTTATATGCCATATTGGTATCATATGGTAGTCTGAACATTGTTGTTTTGGCTGCATTTTAAGTGAATTCTATCATGAAATTATTTATATGAACATGATTTGCAGTGCTGAAATTCTTGTGTGCCGATGGACATAAACTATGTGTATTATGTAATAGTTTTTATAGTTATAGAAAATTGTTGGAACGACCTCATACAACAGTATACCCCTGTTAGTATACAGAATGAGCAAGTTGTTTTGTGAATATTTAGCTTGCAATACAAGCATGTAGTTTTCTCATACTTTTTTATTGCGTCCTTTTATGTTTTGGTACAGTAGTATAGTCGAATATAGTTGTATCAATATTCTAGGGAAATCATATGCTCTGTTGGTATACATATATACCATATTGGTATCACATGGTACTAGAAGTCTTTTGTGCCACTTATACTTTTATTGTATTTTTTAATATTGTATTATCATTTTTATTCTAACTAGTATATATGGAGATTTGGTTGCTGTAAATTATATTTTCTTGCTCTATAACTAGTTGTATTACTGCTAATGGTAGAGTGTGTACTGATATTTGTAGGGAAGGAGATCAAATTTTGCATGGCAATCACGTGTTGATTCTTATAATCTGATTATGTAATTTATGATGCTCAGCACTAGTCAGTGTGATATTCAGTGAATTAGATCAAGTGACAACTGATATTATTTCAGTTTAATAATTGAATTTAAAAAATGAGAAAGAAAAAAAATTAAAAGGTATATTATACTAGTTATATTAAAAAAAAGGTGAAAAAATATTTACTATATCAGTTATATTTTCTTATTGTATAAAAAGAATAATAAAAGATAGTGAAAATAATAAATAAAATTTGATTATGAAGAGAAAAAGAATATAAAAAAAGGAGAAAAGAAAGAAAAAAAAGGAAAAAAAGAAAAGAAAAGAAACATAGAAATAAAAAAGACTTGGATAAAAAAGAGAAATTTTCCCCACAAAAACTATTATGGGTAGGAAATGTAATTAGTTTGATGGGTAGGAAAACAAATGGGTAGACAAGAGTAAATAATTTTATTTTTGTGGGTAACTGTGTCATTCTCCCCAATAACAACTCACTAGAAACCAACTGGGATTTAAGCCAAACAACATACGATACAAAATTGGAATCTTTATGCAAATAATCGGTCAGATTCATTATTTATTTTTTCTGATCGGCATACATAAACTATACACTAAGGTCGTTTGGTAGCTGGTTAAGAGAAAAGTTATCCATGTATTGGGGGCAACATAACTTATACAATATTTGGTAACCATTAGTTATTTTGTACAAAATTCAGCATAACTACCATGTTTGGTTGTCATTTTAGAATTCTACATAAATAATACACGTATAAATTATGAGTCAATCTGTATATTAATTATGAGGGGTAGAAGATGAAATAACTAATACATATATTAGTAATACTTGGATAAAATATTAAAATAACAAATTTACCCCTATCATTTTACACATAAAGGCTTCCTTCTATAGTTTGATTTGTATCAATCGCTTTGGAGAACAATATTTGGTAACCATTAGTTATTTCTTACAAAATTCAGCATAACTACCATGTTTGGTTGTCATTTTAGAATTCTACATAAATAATACACGTATAAATTATGAGTCAACCTGTATATTAATTATGAGGGGTAGAAGATGGAATAACTAATACATATATTAGTAATACTTGGATAAAATATTAAAATAACAAATTTACCCCTATCATTTTACACATAAAGGCTTCCTTCTATAGTTTGATCTGTATCAATCGCTTTGGAGAACAAGCATGAAAATACTGATGCCTCACTGCTAGGCTCTTCATCTTCTCAATCTTTTAGAGACAAAATCATTTTACTTTAAAGTTTATATAACGTATACAAATTTTTAATACACAAACCAAACATTAAAAAAACAAAATCATGCGTAACTAATACCTTCATAACTTACTTATTCCTGCATAGCTAATACCTGCATAATTAATACAAGTATAACTAATACCTGTAATTATACACAGTTATACATACATTTTTGGACTTTACATATATTATATATGACTTTACATATATTATATATTTACCGATTATTTTTAGTTTAAACGGTTAGGTGAACAATTATTTAGGTTAATTCGTAATTGCGGCATTATGCAAGGGTTCCTAGCTGATTCCTTTCATTGGCAGAACTTCCTCATGAGCTAAATGCATAGGCTCGTGATTTGGCACTGCCTTTCTGAAATTTCTCGTATATTCATCAAGTTCAAATATGAAATATGAAAAAAGAATCAAATTACTTCCGAGTGTAAGAATACAAACAAATGTAGTATTACAGCTTTCCACACGCAACAAGCATCAATTTTACAATTAACACAGGCTTCTTCCCCTGTAAGATTTTGATATTTACAAGAACATAGGAGTTTACAATTATTCATTTTTATCTTATGCAGAAGTAAAGGTGAATTACTTACAACCGATATATACATGATATACAATAACCTTTTACTAGTTTGACTCTTGTGGACTTTGGAATGACCATGATGTGTATGCAGGTTTAGCAGCTGCGATCTGAACACGTATCACCTCATGTACAGCACCTCGATGAAGTACCCCGAGAACTTCTTCCTCCTTCCCTGTCGCAAGATCTTCTAAAGAGACGGTACGTGTGTGTAATTCATCGCGTAAACGAAAGCCATAAAACCACCTCCCGAGCTTCCACCATTGTACACGTACTTGCCTTTGTGAAATATTGCAGTTACTTAGGACTTCCATGATGCATTCACCCTAGTAGAGATAAATAAATAATCAAATAACTTCAAGAAGCTGATTCCAGGTTGAAGCTAGGTAACTAACGTATCGTCACATGCAATAAAACTATTCACAGTCCGAGGAACTAGAATTCCAGCAACAACAGATGACGAAGAGGGCCTGCTTAAAACTTAGACTAACTCTTGCAAGTCTTGGAAATGAAGTGTCCTTTGGAACATAGACCATAAGGCTGATACTAGATAAAGTCTAGGTGCGAGCGAGATGCTATTCTAGTGCAAGCTGTTCGAGTTTTAACCATGATGTACATACCAATTGCACCATACACAGAAGATGGACAGTGAGCACATAATTTCACAAAGAAAAGATCCAGCGGCAAGTAGTTGTTCATTTAGTAAAAGAGTATCTACAACCCAACCTGACTCTTACGACAGACCTAAACATTGTCTTTACACGGTTTAACTTACACCCTTAAGCTATAGATTTAAATGTTTAAATAGCATTAGTTGTAGTAAGTAGGAGTTTTAAGAATAAAGAAAGAAATTAAGCAGGAATAAAGAAAGAAATTAAGCAGAAGTTTTATGATCCTCTGTAGCCTATCAAAACAGTGAGTCCTGCTAAAACGCAGGCAGACAGAGAGCAAGAGAGAGAGATACACAGAGACGCTAGCATAATTAGGCCGTGTTTCAGCACATATATCCACTTCAGGATGCAAGACGTCTATCAAAGGAAAAAAATTAATATTTGTACAAAACAATCTTACGGGATTCTAAAAGGAATAAATCAATTATCGTATAAGCAATTGTCTAAGAAGGTTAGGAGGCGTGAGCGGTTGACTTTGGTAGGTACGAGAAGAGGCAGAGGACGGCCTAAGAAGCATTGAGGCGAGGTGATCAGGCAGGACATGGAGCGGCTTCAGATTTCTGAGGACATGGCTCTTGATAGGAACATGTGGAGGTCGAGCATTAGGGCGGTAGGCTAGGGGGTAGTCGAGAGTTCTTCTCTCTTTGTACCGGGTAGTCTGATAGAGTTTTGTTTAGGTTTGTTAGCGGTCTATGTTGTGTTCACATTGTTGTTTTGCATAGTTTTGTGTTATTGTCCTTTCACTTATTCCGTTGTTGTTATTTTCTTTCTGGCATCTTTTGTTGTTACATGCCTTTTCTTTTGTTTCTTTTCGAATATTATGGTCTCTCTTGTTGAGCCGAGAGTCTCCTGGAAATAGTCTCTCTACCCTTTTCGGGATAGGGGTAAGGTCTACGTACATTCTACTCTCCCCAGACCCCACTAGTGGGATTTTACTAGGTATGTTATTTTTTTGTTTTCGTATAAGCAATTGTCTAATTTACTCCAATATATCATTATTTGAAACTAACTTTTTGATACATTAACTAGACAAAATGAATCCATAATCTATTTATGGTGCATAGATAAATGTTTCCACCGCCCTGCTAAGGAAAATAAAATATTTTTAACCCCTATGAAGAAGACTGGGCTGGTATCAGAGTCAACTAAAAGATCTAGCTCCTATAACAGATCAAGCAGTAAAACACAAATAAAATCTGTAATTTATTTTTCAGCAAAAATGTTCAAGTGGTATAATACCTATTCACTGCCTGCATAAATGGAAAAGTTGGTGCAGTTAACAGGTTTGTAACAAAAGTAGGCATTCAGTTAAAGTAGTTACCGGCAAACCAAGCCAGATAATGCAGTAGTGCAAACCAATCAAGTTCAGCAGCACATTGTGCTTGGATTTAAGGAAGAATGTTTGGACATCTTCGAATCCAAACTGCATTGAATCCAGTTCTCTAACTGCTTTTAGGTAATGTCCAACCTCAATTGACTCAAATGCCAAACAGCGGTCAACAAACTCAACTAAGCCTGCCGCTTTTCCTGCCATCTCATTGTGCTTTCTTACATAATACACTCTCCATTCCTGCATTTTTTAACTGGAAAAGTAAAAAATGGATATTTTTCGCATCAAGTTATATGTCTCAAACTATAGACACACTGAGACAGAAAGACACCAAGGTTCAAGACCTCAAACATATAAAAGACTGATCAATCAATACCAAAGTGGGAAGGCTGTCGATGGAGAACCATAGATTACATTCTATCATATCAATTAAAAAAGAATGAAACTTTGTTGAGGGGTTTACACTTTATGCTAATTCCAACCTTATATACACAGGAAAACATAAAACACTACAGTGCAAAAGATTTAGTGAACACGGGGGCAGAGCTACAGCCGGTGAAGGGTGGTCAATGAACACCATTCACCGGCAATTATACTTACTATGCATATTTGTCAGTTATTACTTATTATACGTAAATATTAAATCTTGAACATCCTTAAAAAAATTCTTGGTATCGTCATTGGCAGTGGCGGAACTACATGTATGCAGATGTCGGGGTTTATGTATATTGATACCCCTTGGCTTCTTCGTGGGTTTACCTTTTTTATATTTTGACCCTCCTAGTGAAAATCTTGGCTCTGCCACGGGTCAGAGTTGAATCTGCCAAAATTTTCACTAAGGAGATTCATTATTCAAAATATAAAAAAGTAAATATGCGAAAAAACCAAGGAGATTCAACATCTACTATATATATAATATGCCAGCGAAGGGACCCCCTAGTTCCGCCACTGCTGTCAAAATTTTGCAAAACGTAAATAACTCATCGCAAGCTATTAAATTAAATGTTCATATGCATTTAAATTCCTATCTAATTAAAGCAGAGAAAGGGAGTTGACTTCAGTATTAACCTCATGAGTCTGATTGTCATAAGATGAAGACTCTTCAATCTCCAGAGAAAGAGCAGGCCATCTTTCTCTACAAAGAGACTCCCATATATAATCAGAACCACATAACTCCCACCAAAACTGAGAGCAACTCCCCAACGAGCAAAGATCAGCTACCTTCAAAATTACAGTTTAAAACAGAAAAAAAATACCCATAATCAAGACCAATATTTTCCACAATACAGAAACCAGAAGGCCAATAAATTCAACCCCTTTCAAGAAAAAATAGCAAATAAGAAAGACACGGGGGGTATCAAGAAAACAATTGTTGCCAATAAACTCAATTCCTTTGAAGCATAATCTAATTAAAAAAAGAACCTAGAATCAAGAAATATTTCGTTACAACCCACAATTAGAAAATGGATAAAGTCAATATCTTTCAAGGAACAAAAAAGGAGAAAAGAAGTTACCTGAAGAGAAGAAGCAATTTTGAGGGCAATATCATGGGGAAGCGATGCTTGTATAGACATAGATGATGTGTTCATTTTGAAGCTCAGTCTTTTTCAGTTCAGCTACCAAAACTGGGAGAAATAGAAGAAAATGCGTGTCTGTTTGGAAAAAGAGATGATGTTTAACAGAGGCACGTGCCATCAATTCCCAAGGTCAAAGACTCGAGACACTGGATTTTCGATAGAGTTTTTCAGGGAAGAATCTATTTTGTAAATTCTTGTTAAGTATATAATTAAAAAATAAATAATATAATTGAGTTATAAAATAAAATTTTAAAAGCGTAAGTTTTTTGAAAATAAATAATATTAAGTATATTTAAATAGATCAGTAGAGGAAGAAATATTGTCAAATAGAAAATTTCAAACATATAAGCAAACGCTATAGGATAAAATTTTAAAGGTAAAATATTGGTGTAAAATATGAATCTAAATAATATATGTATTTAACCGGACTTTGATTAACTCATAGCTTCTTCCTTCGCATCTCAAAAAAATATTATAATCAACTTAACTACGAGAAGAAATCATTTAAAATCGATTTACCGAATTTTAAGTGGACATAACTCAAGTTGAATTTAAAGATGACTATAAACAAAAACTAAATAGTATTAAAATAATAATTTTCTTCACCTAATAATTAATACCGAGCTTTTTAAATATAATTTTTTTTATCTCTTTATTAATGAACTATTATCGCCATTCATTCAAATCAATTGTGATAAATAATTCTCTCTGCCTTCTCTCTAGAATTCCGTTTTTAGAGAGAGAAAGCTAAAAGTTGCTGAT
>ML246036.1:8916-19666 GCA_005239495.1 Nicotiana undulata | reverse complement strand
TTTGTGGAATTGTGTACATGTTCTGTGTGTTTATATTACTCAGACTGTGATTAATTTTCATTATTACTGAGTTGTCGTACTCATAAAGACTCCATGTGCCTCTGTGCACAGATCCAGGTACGAGCTCACAGTAGTAGATGACGCAAGTTCGTTAGCAGCAGTCACGGGATTTCGAGGTAGCTGTTCAGCGTCCACAGCTTCTCCATTTCCCTTCCTTATTTAGTTTAGCATTTGATTTAGAGACATATGTTATAGTTTTAGCAGATTTAGATTTATTTATTCTTAGATTCTTGTGACTATTGACTCCAGTTCTTGGGAGGCTGGTTAGACTATTATTGGGACGTTAAGACTTATTTATATAAATTATGATGTGGTTGCTTGCTTATTATTTAATTGTGAACTAATATAATTGGGTAAATGCATAGAAGAGTGATAGTTGGCTAGCCTAGTTCCACGATAGGCGCCATCACGGCCTGTTAGGATTTGGGGTCGTGACATACAACTGCCTATCCCTCAGAGTCTAGAGAACAATCCAAAGATGGTGCTCATGCTGCTCTCGACTACGTGAGTAAATCAAAATATCATCAATAAACACGATCACGAACAAGTCCAAATAAGGCCTGAACACCCGATTCATCAACTCCATGAAAGCAGCGGGGGCATTAGTCAACCCAAACGACATGACCAAAAACTCATAATGCCCATAACGAGTGCGAAAGGTCGTCTTAGGAACATCAGACGCCCTGATAGTTGATGGTAACCAGACCTCAAGTCTATTTTAAAAAACACTGAAGCACCCTGAAGCTGATCAAATAAGTCATCAATCCTCGGCAAAGGATACTTGTTCTTTATAGTAACCTTATTCGACTGCCGGTAATCAATACACATCCTCATAGAGCCATTTTTCTTCTTCACGAACAATACCGGAGCACCCCAAGGAGATACATTAGGCCTGATGAAGCCTTTATCCAATAAATCCTGCAATTGCTCCTTCAATTCCTTCAACTCTGGCGGAGCCATACGATACGGTGGAGTAGAAATGGGCTGAGTGCCCTCAGCTAACTCAATACAGAAATAAATATCCCTGTCGAGTGGCACACCTGGCAGGTCAGCAGGGAATACCTCTGGAAACTCACGAACCACGGGCACAGAATCTATAGAAGGAACCTCGGCACTAGAATCACGAACATAGGCCAAATAGGCCGAACAACCCTTCTCAAGCATACATCGAGCCTTCATATAGGAAATAACTATACCAGAAGAATGACTAGAAGTCCCTCTCCACTCTAAACGAGGTACTGTTGGCAAGACTAGGGTCATTGTCTTGGCATGACAGTCCAAGATAGCACGATAGGGAGATAGCCAGTCCATACCCAAAATCACATCAAAGTCTACCATATCGAGAAGCAATAGATCTACACGAGTCTCCAAACCCCCAATAACAACTAAGCACGCATGGTAGACACGGCCAACCACAATAGAGTTACCCACCAGGGTACACACATACATAGAAGTACTCAAGGAATCACGAGTCATGCTCAAGTAAGGGGAAAAATATGAAGATACATAAGAGAAAGTAAAACCCGGATCAAAAAATACCGAAGCATCTCGGCTGCAAACTAAGACCGTACCTATGTTGACTGCGTCGGAGGCCTCAGACTCGGGCCTGGCAGGAAGAGCATAACATCGGGGCGGAGCCCCTCCTGTCTGGACATCCCTGGGTCTACCTGTGGCAACCTGGCCTCTACCCCTCATAGTCTGTGCTCCACCTCTAAGAACCTGACCACCTCCTCTGGCACCACGGCCACCACCCCTAGCTGGCTGACAGGGTAAGAGTGCACCTACTGCGGCGACCAAGGCACGGGAACATTGATACTGGGGCCCACTCGAAGCTCGGGGGCAAAATCTGGAAATGTGCCCCAGAATACTACAAATATAACAAGATCTCTGTTGATGAGGCTGCTGACTCGAAAACTGGCTCTGACGTCCCTGATAACCACCCTGAAAGCTCTGGAGCGGTTGTGCACTAACAGGTGCTGACGGTGCACGCTGAGATACCTGGAGTGCTGACTGATAGGGTATGGTAGGATGACCTCTACTGAACGAATCTCTGCCTCCAGATGAGGACCCACGGAATCTGCCGAAATGACGAGACCTCTTGTCAGCATCCTGACCACTACCCTGCGACATAATCATCTCGATCCTCCTGGCTATATCGGCTGCATCCTGGAATGAAATGTCGGCACTCGACTTTCTAGCCATCTGGAGTCATATAGGCTGAGCCAAACCCTCAATAAACCGCCGAACCCTCTCCCGATTAGTGGGGAGTATCATCAAGGCATGCCGAGCTAAGGCGGTGAATCTACTCTCATACTGGGTGACTGACATGGATCCCTACTGGAGACGCTCGAATTGCCTCTATAGATCCTCTCGCTGAGTGATGGGAAGGAACTTCCCCAAAAATACCTCCGCGAACTGAGCCCAAGTCAGTGGTGCAGACCCAGCTAGTCTGGCTAAACAGTAATCTCTCCACCAAGTCTTGGCTGCACCAGAACGCCGAAATGTAGCAAAATCAACCCGGTTGGACTCTACTATGCCCATGTTCCGTAGAACCTTGTGGCAGCTGTCCAAGTAGTCTTGAGGGTCCTCTGAGGGCGCACCAGTAAAAGTAGCTGTAAATAACTTGGTGAATTTGTCCAACCTCCACAAAGCATCCGCGGACATGGCTGCTCCCTCAGCTACTGGAGCTGCAATACCTGGTTGTACTACTCCGGCTGACTGAGGTGTCGGAGTCTGAAAATGTGGATCTAACTGCTCTGGCGTACGAGTGGCAGGAGTCTGGGTCCCTCCCCCAGCCTGAGAGACGGCTGGTGCAGTAGGAAGAATTACTGCCTGTGCTACACTCTCCATAAGTCCTACCAGACGGACAAGAGCATCCTGAAGCACGGGGGTAGCTATGAACCCCTCTGGTACCTGAGTTGGTCCTACTGGAACCGCTGGAGCTGGAATCTCCTCCTCGTACTCAACCTGAGGATCCTCGACTGGGGTTGCTGCTCTGGGCTGAGCCCTGCCCTGGCCTCGACCTCTACGGCCTCTGCCTCATCCTCGGCCCCTCGTAGGAGCTGTAGCAGGAGTGTCAGGCTACTGACCTGAACCAATAGAAGCACGCGTCCTCTCCATCTGCAAGAGAGTAGAATAGAAACCCAATCAGTACTCAGAATTTATATCGCACGCCAGAGATGAAGAAATGTGGAGTTATCCTAACTTTGCAACCTCAGAGGGATAAATACAGACGTCTCCGTACCGATCCCTCGGACTCTACCAAGTTGTCCGTGAGTTGTGAGACCTAAGCAACCTAGAGTTCTGATACCAACTTGTCACGACCCGAAATCCCATCTTCAGGCCGTGACTGCGTCTAATGTTGAACCCGCTAGACAAGCCAACGTATACAATAAATCTAACATGTTCAACCCAATTCAACAGTAGTAAAGAAACCATCTTTAAACTTTAACAGCGGAAGTAGATAAATATTTCAAAAGACTAAGTGAAATAACAATACAAAACGTCGCATATGCCCAAAACAGGGAGTCATAACTCACGAACTCTATATAGAATGTTGAATACAAAGTTTGAAATAAAATACATAATTGTCTTTGGAGCTACAAGAGAGGTAAGACAATAGGAGAACCAAAAGTAGAATAGAAACCAAGTCCCACGAACGCCAGCGGTATACCTTGAAGCTCTGGTGGACTGAAGGTGACTCCCTCAATGCTGTCCACTGGGTCCGGATGCGGGATCTGCACAACATTAAGAAGTATAGTGTAGTATCAGTACAACCGACCCCATGTACTGAGTAAGTGCCAATCCTAACCTCGGTCGAAGTAGTGACGAGGCTAGACTTAGCGATAACGTTCACCTGTCATATTCTACAACATGTAATATAGACCGCAAGGCAAGAAATAACAGTCAAATATGAGGAAAATGGGGCAGTTAAAGGGGTAACAAATAGAGTATGACAGTTAATTGAACATAAAGGAGCAGGTAAGAAATAATTTAACAGAATCACCAATGAAAAATACAAGTACAAATGTCCGAAATTTAAATAATGGCACGGCATCACCCTTCCTGCTTTTACTCTCTTCCTTACTATGAAAGGTATGATGTATCAATGTAAATCATGGCACGGCATTATCCTTCGTGCTTATCAGCGTATATCATGGCACGGCATCACCTTTCGTGCTTTATTTTCTCTCTCTCACTATGCAATGTAATCAATGAATATCATGGCACGACATCACCCTTCGTGCTTTACTTTCTCTCTCTCACTATGCAATGTAATCAAATATCATGGCACGACATCACCCTTCGTGATTTACACTCTTCCTCACCAAACAAATGTCAAATAAAAATGGTAAGGAATACAGCATAGTGGAAATACAGTTCAATATCACCTGGCAAGGGGAAAACATCAATCGATATCACTAAAAATTGCCTGGCAATGGTCTCAGCTATAACCAATCATTTCAAATATAGCCTTAGCAACTGGTTCTCAATCCAATCAATATATCAAGAGTTCATAACCAAGATTTCCAACAACAATAACTTCCAAGTAGACACGACTTCATAATATAAGGAATCATGGAAGAACTAGTAAGATTTCTAGCAAAATAGACTTCGGGCATGCTTAACACAAAATGTATAGGTACTCGTCACTTTGCCTATACATTGAACATGATAAAAACATAGAACATAGCATACAATACCTATTCCCTCACAAACTTTAGGCAAAACACTTACCTCGGATCCAAAATATAGCAATCAACCCTCTAACACCGCCTTTCCTTTAGAATTCAACTCCAGAACGGTATTATCTAGACATATTTAACTCAAGTATATCAATAATGACTCAATAAATCAATCCCATAGCCTAATTACCAATTTCCAAGCATTCTTCCAAAAATACCAAAATTCGACCCTGGGTCCGCTTGGTCCAAACTCGATGTTCGGACCAAAACCCGATCACCAATACCCCTACGAGTTAGAATATGCAATTTGTCTTGAAATCCGACCTCAAATTGAGGTTGAATTACCCAAAAATTCCAAAAACCTAACTCTACCCAAAACCTCTATTTTCTACTTTGATTTCATGTTTTTTGGCCTACAAACTAGTGATTAGGAAGGAAAATGGAAGAATTCGATGTTAGGAATACTTACCCAAGAGCCTATGTAGTAAGGATTTGCTTGGAGGTCTTCAATAGAGGGTGGAGAGAAAGGAGGAGGTTGAAAATAATGGAATCTCGTATCAAGTGTTCTGTTTTGGACATTTTAAATAGCTGGGCGAAATTACACTCTAGGATCGCAGAAGAAGAGTTGCGATCGCAGAAGAGGGGCTGGTACTGACTCTATGCGATCGCAGAGAAGCTTAGGCGATCGCGGTCCCATACACGCGACCGCCCTGAACACTCACCCCCAGACCCCCAGCTTGCCTACTATGCGATCGCGGAGTGAAGAGTGCGATCGCGGTGCTTCAGAACTTCCTACCCTGCGATCGCGGCCCCACCATTGCGATCGCATAAGGTATCAGGCCACTCCCCCATACTCAACTCTTTGTGATCACAGCTCTACCTATACGATCGCATAGACTAGTTTACCAGACACCAGAAAACTCAAGTTACACCAGATGTTTACCACTTTATGCACTCCGTTAGCTACCCGAAACTCACCCGAGCCCTCGGGGCTCAAAACCAAAAACACAAACGACTCCCATAACATCCTATGGACTTATTCAAGCTTTTAAATCACCAAAATATCATCAAAACAAGAAATTAAACCTTAAATATCATAGAATTTCCTTAAAATTTCACAAAGCTTAATTATTCCAATTTTGATCCGAATCACGTCATTTCAAGTCCGTTTTACACCAAATTATACAGACAAGTCACATAACATATATTAAAACTGTTCCGGGCTCTGAAACCATGATACGGGCCTGGCAACACGGTTTTCACATCAAAGTTCATTTTCAAAAACCTTTATTATTTTCAGAAAACAATTTTCTTTAAAAATTCATTTCTCGGGCTTCGGACATCGGAATTCGATTCCGGGCATACGCTCAAGTCCCATATTTTCCTACGGACCCTCCGGGACCATCCAATCACGGGTCCGGGTCCGTTTACTAAAAATGCTGACCAAAGTCAACTTTATTTATTTAATTATTAGAAAAATTCCATTTTCATCAAATTTCCACATAGAAGCTTCCCTGCTACACGCCCTGGCTGCGCACACACATCGAGGTGAGATTAACGGAGGCTTTCGGGGCCGCGAAACACAGATTTAGTCAATTTAACTCAGGATGACCTTTTGGGTCATCACATATTTATAGCATTTGAATTTAATGTTGTCACTCAAATATAGGCGAGAAGTAACATGAATGCAGCAAATAGAACTAAGTTGAAGTTTCTTCATCATATTGGTAGCAAGCCGATTATAGAGATTATTTATCAACAGGTGTGATCATCAAATCTATTTTTTCTTAATATTGACGAGACGTTATTTGACATATTTACTTTTATATAAAGGGTGGAAAAGATGGCAAACCACTACATTTGGCAACAGTTTTCTTCGAGACTCGCAAGAAGAATAACACACTTGTTGATTCAGAATCAATCGAGAAACATGTGCGTTTGGTTAATTGAAAAATGTTCTTTACTTTTAGTTATTATGAGATCTGACAAAAATTTATCTATATACTTTGTAGGCTCAAATCAAGGAATTGGTGCAGTCCGAACCGTCACTTCCTACCATAGAGATTGTAGAAAAATTCTTTGGACCTCAAAGTTGTAGTCATGTATTTGGCTTGGGGGGTGGAGTTAAGGCGAAAGATTTGAAAGGTGGAACTTCCTCAAAAACTGAATTATTGGCTAAGCTACATGCAACTGAAAATGAAAACCAGTCTTTGAAGGATCGTTTGTCTAACTTCGAAAATGAGATGAAAGAAGTGAGGAAGTTAAAAGAATTATTATTAGCGCAACAAAACAATTTCGAGCCTCCAGTTCAAGAGAATGACTATTCGGACCCTTGATGTACCAAGTGAGTAACAACTTACCTGAAACATGGATTTATTTTGTTGATTTAACTTCTGTTTGCTTCTGCTCCTTAGCAATTTCAAGAGTCTAGTTGATTGTTGATTCAACTTCTGGCTGATTTACTAATCTCGATTCACACCTTCTTTGAAAAACTTTAATTTTCATCCAACAATATAACTAATAGATGGGCTTTCCTGACTTGTTAACAATCGGTCCGTCCTTATTAGAAGCAGTAGGTTTGACACTTTAGGATCTTGATTGTTTGTGCATATCAACAACTAATACATCATGAGTTTTAGCAGCTCCAGTATCTTTATTTTCCTCCTCTTTTGACTGATCCAATACTTAAAGATCTGAAGTTGGACCTGGTGTTTTTTCAATTAAATCAGCACGTGAAACAGTAGGTTTATCAGTAGGAGATTTGGTCGTGACTGACTTAGCAGCTTGCTCCTTCTGTATAAGATCTGTTGTATAAGAATTTGCAGTAGGTTTGACACTTTAGGATCTTGATTGTTTGTGCATATCAACAACTAATACAGCATGAGTTTGAGCAGCTCCAGTATCCTTATTTTCCTCCTCTTTTGACTGATCCAATACTTGATGATCTGAAGTTGGACCTGGTGTTTTTTCAATTAAATCATCACGTGCAACAGTAGGTTTATCAGTAGGAGATTTGGTCGTGACTGACTTAGCAGCCTACTCCTTCTGCACGTAGGATTGATACGATGTTGGCTCATAATTGCCATAGCTAGATGGCAGAAGATCTGTTGTATAAGAATTTGCAGTAATTCTCTCATATGCTACTGGCATTCCGCTGGCTGCGTAATTGCCATAACTGTAGTGTCTCTTTCAATTTGCTGCAGTTTCTTGCTGTTTGGAGTGCCTTTTTTGCTGGAAACCGTTGTCCAGTTATCCTTGCTACTCTGCTGTCCAGCTTGCTTCGTATCTTGTCCAGCATCAATGGGTTTTGAAAGCTTACACTTAGCTTCTTCTAAAGCATCTTCAGCTGGAACTAAGGCAGTAGTAGAGACATCCACAGTAGCTGCACCTATAGAAACAGCCACACCAGTTGTATCCACAACATTAGTCCCATCCTTTGCAATCTTCATCGAATCAGTAGGGGATTGATTTTGCGACTTCATCGACGATGTTGCTTCCTTCACCAATTTAAGATCTTTCATGTCCTTCGCAATACCAGGTGCTCCAACCTGTTGTGGAATCACATCAGGCTTGTTAGAGGTATTCACTTGATCAACCGCAACCTTCAATGCACCAGTAATAGTTGTGTACATCCTTGCAAAAATTGTAGAAGCAGGGATATCCTTCAACCTTGTATTACCAATTACAGCATTAGTTTTAGCAATCCCAACAGTATGTCGATCAACAGTTTCCTCCAGCTTAGAACCAACAGCAGTTGGTTCTTGTCTAGTGCTTTCATGATGCTCTACAATTGTTACTATTGCATTCTTAGCACTGGTTGCTACATCAATTCTAACCCCTGATGCACCAATTCCTTTAACATGTGTATCAGCTTCATTACATAATTGTCCAACTGCTGCTATTTTTTCCATATTGGCTCGATCATCAGCAGAATTCAGTTGATCAATGTGAATACCAGTGTCGACACCTCCACGACCTAAATTAATACCTGGAGCAGCATGATCAACAGGCGCTTGATGACGCCCTTGTATATGAGATGTTTGATCCACACCATCATGTTGACCATTATCTCGACCTGTAGCAGCTCTTTTTTTGTTCAAATAATCCCTAGCATCACCCTGTAACTGTTCAACTATATTGGTATAATTTAGCAGCTCTTTTTGAACATCTTCCTCGATGCAATCATCAACCTCATGAGCTACTGTGTTGATCTCTCCCCAGCCATGGTTGCCTTACACCTTCATGAAATCGATTTCATCTAATCCATATTTTCCTCACAAAATGCGTCCGTCAGCTGTTCTATGTCACAAATATGGACAGTAACATTTTCCAACTATGGCATAAAAACCTTGTACCATTAGCTTCCAACTTGATAAATAGAGTCCTAGAGGAATTTGAAATTATATCAGTCCTTCTCCATTTGAAGGTACTCATGTGATTTGTGTTTGTGACTTGAAATGATTGTGATTATCACGTTGTAGAGGCAAGTTCGTTCATTTTGTTTAAGTTGTTGTTTACATGTTTATTGTTTTGTCCCTCTATATAGTTTAAGACAACTTTTTCAAGTGATGAAAGGGAACAATGGTGTCTAGCCATTATTATTATGTTTTGCTTTTTTTTTCTCTGTCTAGCCCTGATTTTGTTCCGTTAACATTGTTATAGTTTTTCTAACTAAAATTTCTTATTTCTTCTACAATTTGGATATTGAAGTTCAAGAAGCAGATTTTTGACAATATACTGATTGACCATCTTTTTGCTGGGAATGTCACGAAAATTTTACATGTCAATCGAGGGATATTAGTGATATGTAGTTTTTTGCTAAATGTTTATGAACACAATATTGTGACTAGCTTACATCATTGATGTACGGTGCAACTAACTGATGTTGATCATTTTGGTAATATTTTATGAAAAATATATCATCTTTATAATAATATACTCGATTTTCTAGTTGCAACGACTATAGAATCACCCACCGGTGTAGACACATGTACTGCAGTACTCAGAGAATCACGAGGCATACTCAAATAAGGGGCAAAATATGAAGACACATAGGAGAATGTAGAACCCGGATCAAATAACACCGAAGCCTCTCGGCTGCAAACTAAAATCGTACCTGTAATAACTGCATCAGAAGCCTCAGCATCAGGACGAGCAGGAAAAGCATAACTCCGGGGCTGAGCCCCTCCGATCTGAACATCCCTGGGTCTACCTGCTGCAACCTGGCCTCTAACCCTCATGGCCTGTGCTCCACCTCTATGAACCTGACCACCACCTCTGGCACCACGGCCACCACCCCTAGCCGGCTGAGAGGGTGGGGGTGTGCCTGCTACGGGAACCATAGCGCGGGGTCCCTGATATTGGGGACCACTAGAGACTCGGGGACAATATCTGACAATGTGCCCCAGCATACCACAATTATGACAAGATCTCTGCTGCTGCGGCTGAGGACTCGGGAACTGGCCCTGACGACCCTGATATCTATCCCGGTAACTCTGAGGTAGCTGCGCGCTGATAGATGCTGGTGGTGCACTAACAGGGGCTGGCAGTGCACGGGGAAATACCTGAAGTGCCGACTGAAAAGGTCGGGGAGGGTGACCTCTGCCAAAGGAGTCTCCGCCTCCAGATGAGGTTCCACTAAATCTCCCGAAGTGACGGGGTCTCTTGTCAGTCCCCTCTACTACTGGTGCTGCTAAACCAGGCTGAACTAATCCGGCTGGCTGTTGTGCCGGAGTCTGAAACTATTGAGTTAACTGCTCTAGCGTACGGGTGGCAGGAGTCTAGGTCCCTCCCCCAGCCTGAGAAACGGCTGGTGCAGTAGGAAGAAGTCGTGCCTGTGCTATATTCTCCATAAGTCCCACCAAGCGGACTAGAGCGTCCTGAAGCACTGGGGTGGCTATGAACCCCTCTGGATCCTGCGCTGGTCCAACTGGGACTGCCGGAACTGGGACCTCCTCGTCAGACTCGACCTGAGGGTCACCCACTGGGGCTGCTGCTCTAGGCTG
>ML246034.1:0-20366 GCA_005239495.1 Nicotiana undulata | reverse complement strand
TTCTTGAAGAAACGCGCTATACGTCGCCTAAGGATCAAAATTAACTCAATTAATCATCCCTCAATGGCCCAAAAATCAGAATTCACATCTTCATCAAACCCCTCTTTTCCTCCCCAACAATTTCTTATGAATTCTATGGATTTGGAAGAGGAAATTCCCAAGGAATTGAAGAAATTAACATGTGGAGGGTTAGGGAATCACTTACCTGAGTTTCTAGGCCGAAATACCCGTTCTGGAGCTCTTGGGGTCGTCAACAATGGAGGAAATATGATTTTTGGGAAAGAATTCACGACTTGGGCCTTTTAATGGAACTGCCCAGCAGTTTCCTCACCTGCGGCCTTTGGATCGCAGGTACGGAATCGCACCTGCGGTAAATTGGCCGCTCCTACGGAAAGAGGCCTGGGCACTGGGGGAAATTCTCGCACCTGCGGACTTTGGATCGCAGGTGCGGACTCGCACCTGCGGGAAATATTCTGCACCTGCGATTGGCCTGGCCCTGGGGAAGGTCGCGCCTGCGGGCTTTTGTCTGTGCCTGCGGAACCGTGCCTCTGAGAAGAGGGTCGCCCCTGCGGCTGGAGCCGCACTTGCGAAGGGATTTCCGCTGGTGCGAACCTCGCGCCTGCGGCTCATGGACCGCAGGTGCGGTCACACCAGTAAATCCCCACCAGCTATGAGTTTTGCTGGTTTTTGACCCCGATCGGGGTCCGGGAGACCCCTGGGCCCACCTGAGCCCTCGACAAATTATACCAACAAGTCCCAAATCACATGACGGACTTTCTCGAGCTCCCAGAACACTAAAAACATCATTCAAACCAAGAATCACTTTCCAAGACCCCTTAGATCAAACTTAGGATTTCCAGAAAATTTCATTGGCTCACCAATACGCCGGACGGGTCTATACAGCTCGGAATGACCCCAAATTTTGCGGACAAGTCATAAATGACTATACGGAACTATTGCCGGTTCCAGAATTCCATTCGGACCATGATATCACGAGGTCCAATTCCAGGCTGAATTCCAAATCTTATGAAATCCTGAATTCCAATTCAGGTGCCGAAATACTCCCGGTCATCAGAAAGCCGAGGCGAACACACTCCCAAGTCCAAAATCATCATCCGGAGCTATTGGAGCTGTCAGAACTCGATTCCGAGGTCGTTTGCTCAAAATGCTGCTCGGAACCAAAATTAGCCAAATAGGCTAGCCTTCAGGAACCAAGTGTTCCTGAACTGGCCAAATCACTTCTGAATTTCGAACTACCTGCCCTCACAAGTCATAAGGCATGAGTAGTCGCTATGGAAAGAGTCATTCACGGGAACGGAGTCCCAACACACAAAACGACCGGCTGGGTCGTTACAGGTACCTTTATCATGTCTTCGTGTATCTGACAGCGGTGGCATTTTCGGACATACTGGATGCAGTCCGTTTCCATAGTCATCCAAAAGTGACCAGCTCGGAGTATCTTCTTTGCCAGAACAAAACCGTTCATATGTGGGCCGCAGGTCCCAGCATGAACTTCCTCTAGTAGTTTTGATGCTTCTTTTGCGTCAACACACCTTAATAGCTCCAAATCGGGAGTTCTCCTATACAGGATCCCTCCGCTGTGAAAGAAATTGTTGGATAGTCTTCGAAGTGTGCATTTCTGAGTGGGATTCTCCAGCTTTGGGTAATCTCCTTTTGCCAAATATTCCTTGATGTCATGAAACCAAGGATTTTCGTCTGCTTCCTCTTCGACATGGGCACAGTAAGTTGGCTGATTGTGGATCTTTATGGGAATAGGGTCAATGAAATTCTTGTCCGGATGCTGGATCATTGAGGACAAAGTAGCCAATGCATCGGCGAACTCATTCTGGATTCTGGGGACATGCCGAAATTCTATCTGCGTGAACCTCTTTCTTAACTCCATTACGTGATGCATACACAGTAGTATCTTGGATTCTTGGTTTCCCATTCTCCTTGTACCTGATGTACCAGCAAATCTGAGACTAACAGCTCCTGGACGTGCAGCCCGATCCAATATCATATCCTCACAATCAGGCCCTCGGCCTCACCCAGTCATAAACATGTTGCGGCATGCATCCCGATCACATATTATATTCTCAAAATCAGGCTCTCGGCCTCACTCAGTCATAAACCTCACGAGCCACTCGGGCATCTCAGTAAAAATCATGGGACTCAGCCCAAAATATCTTTCATTTGTTTAAAAATGAAGTGATAAGACTGAATTAAACAGTAAACAGGAAAATAATGACTGAGTAAATACTTTCAAATCAATACAATGTGAGGATAGTATAAAAATACCCCCTGAGGGTCCAAACAGTACGGCACAAGGCCCATAACATGGCATTAAACCCAAGTTTAAAGAATCATTTCTAAAATACATAGATAACATATGGAGTTTATCAAAATATGCTACTATATAGTTGTCACGGGGTGAACCAAGTCACAATCCCCACGGTATACGCCATATACTCGTCAACTAGCATGTGCGCCACTCCAAAATAGTGATACCATGTGAAATCCGGGGTTTTATACCCTCAGAACAAGATTTACAATCATTACTTACCTCAAGCCGAATGAAAATCCACTCCGCGATGCCTTTTCCCCTCGATTGGGCCTCAACACGCCCCTAATCTATTCAAAAACAGATTTATATCATCAAAATACGCTAAAGGAACAAAGCCCACTCGAAAATAATTAATTTATATCAAAAATCCTGAAATTGACCAAAAGCTGGCCCCCGGGCCCACATCTCGGAATCCGACAAAAATCACAAAATCCAACAACCATTCAACCACGAGTCCATCCATACAAAAATTACTAAATTTTGATAACAATTCGGCCTCGAAATCTTCAAATCTTATTTTTAAATCCCTAGGTCCAAATTCCCAATTTACACCTCAAAAACACGTAATCTAGTCGAATTATTCGATGATAATTCAATATTATAGAGTAGAAATGATCACAAGTGACTTACCTCAAGATTTTCCATGACTTCTCGCTCAAAAATCGTTGCAAGCTGCGTTCTTTTCGTCCAAAAATGTGGAAATGAGCTAAAAAAACAAGATAGCTTAATAAACCACGATTCTGGTTGCTAAAAGCCCCACTCTCGTCGCTAAAAGTGCCAGATCAGGTCGCTAAAGGTGCGCACCAGATCCTATTACACCAACAATATTTATTTTCACTAAAAAGGCTCTAACTCCACTATACGAACTCGGCATTCGATGATTCTTGTTCCTATGAGTCACAAATAATAATACGAACATAGTCCTTCAATCGAAACTCAATTCGGAGCTCATTTACTCAGTGTGATACCCATTTCGCTCGTTAAACAATTAACTCATGAATCGCGTCAAAAACTCAATCGCGACCTGATGAAATTAGGACAAACTTCCCAGATCACTCCTATAATTCATTATCAAAATCCCGGAAGTCTGAAAATCAAATTTCGATCTCTGGAACTAAAAATGGACCTTTGGATCATTACATGCTTATGCTCAAAATTCCGATATCTTCCAAAAACTCTTCCAAAATTTATCCGAGCCTCATGAGACCCCAACCAAGTATACTAACAAGTCTCATAATATGACACAAACTTAGTCGATTCCTCAAATTACATCAAATAATGCTAAAACCGTGAATCACACCCCAATTCAAACTTAATGAAACTAAGAACTTTCAACTTCTATATTCGATGCCGAAACCTATCAAATCAAGTCTGATTGACTCAAATTTTGCACACAAGTCGAAAATGACACTACGGACCTTCTTCAACTTTCGGAATTTCATTCCGACCTCGATAGTTAATTTTCCATTGCCGATCGAAAAGCGCCAAAAACTCAATTTCGCCAATTCAAGCTTAATTCTACTCCGGACCTCCGAAAAACATTTCGAACTCACTCCTAAGTCCCAAATCACATAATGAAGCTATCCGAGCAATAAAAACTATATTCTGAGGTCATTTACCTATAAGTCAACTTTCTGTTGACTTTTCTAACTATAAAGCCAACTTAAGAGACTAAGTGTCTCATTTCTCTCCACAATCACTCTGAACCCGAGCCAACCGTCCCAACACAACATAAAAGAGATGAACAACATATAATAAAGCATAAGTAGGGGAAACGGGGCAAAACTCTCAAAACGACCTACCCGTAAAAATTTCATGTCTTAAATAATGCCCGAATAGGTCCCTGTGTTGTTATAACTGTAGAAATTCTTAAAAATAGACCTTTTTGAAGTAAAAAGTACCCCGGGACTTAAAACATAAAATTTTCCAGAATTGCGTTGTTATGTGACGCACTATGCGATCGCATAACAGGTATGCGGATCGCATAGTGGTCGCATACATGGGCAGCCTTCTGTCTAATTTGAGGACAGATATGCGGCCCAAGATGCGATCGCATTTTGGGAATGCGGACCACATAGTTGTCACATTCTCGCACCTCCATTTTTGCGGAGGAGGTTATGCGATGCACTATGCGATCGCAGAACAGGTATGCGGACCGCATAGTGGTCGCATACCAGGGCAGTCCGGTTTCCCTTTTTGGCCCTTTTGAGGGCCAACTATGCGACAGAAATGCGGACCGTATAGCAGGAATGCAATCGCATTCCTGACCGCATTTCCTGCTTGGGGCTCTTTTAATTTCTAATTTGCACCCGACCCCCAGTTTAATAAAACACCCCTCCCCTTCATTTTTAACATGCATCTGAACAAAAATAGAGAGAAGTGAGAGTGGGTTCTAGAGAGAGAAGTCCTCATCTTCCCCAAATCGATTTTTCAAATATCACTCAGGCCCGGAGATTATCGAGTAGTCTTCATCTTCTTCACTCTAAGAGGTAAGTCCCCACCCCCATTTCCTTTTTAATTCTCAGGTTTAGCTAAAAAGGGGTAGAACATATAAATTGATCCCTGAAGATAAAATCTAAGACCCTGCATGCATGTTCATGATCTATTCTAATATAGCAAGAGGGTGTAAGGTAGAGCAATTTTCCACTAAAAAATGGATTAATTAATCAAAGGGACCACATAGTGTTTGATTAAATGCCTAAATGAGCTGAGTTATGTTCATGGTTCCAAATTTCTAAGTGAAATATGTCACATTGTGGAATAGATTGACGGTGCTAGACGGTCTGGTAATTTGTGATAAAAACTAAAGGGAAATTCTGATTCGAGGTATGTATGGAAAACTTTAATCTTTGTAGAGTCACCTTGTTGGTGTCCGAGGACACGGTAAAAATTTCTTGCTTGAGCATATGTGAATTGATTATCCGGCTGTGTTGAAGTGTAAGATTTCATTCCCTGATTTTCTTAGTTGATTACCATGCTAATCGAGATTTTGAAGGGTGATTCTCTGTGTTTATTCTATCATGTGTAAGGCTTGTTAAACTTTCAAATATGTCGATATGGGAGTATGTTCTACTAAATGAAAGAATGTTAATGTACCCTAATGTGGGAATGTATTTAATTTCTAAAGGCCGTGTGTGGCAAATGATGAACATAAATTGTGAATTGAATTAGTTGAGTTAAATAATTTTGGCAACACCATATATGAATCACTGCTTGGTAAGGATCATTGTGCCTTGATTTCACATAGTTATGGGTTGATATGAACTTATGTTCCTGATGATGAAAATTCCTGTGATTTAATTGTTGGTTGTTGTTGCTATCAAATGTGAATGTACGGTGGGATCGGGTTGCACGCCGCAACACGAAGTAATAAGGGTAGAGAGGTAATAAGGGTGAAATGTGATTGTACGGTGGGATCGGGTTGCACGCCGCAACACGAAGTAATAAGGGTGGAGAGGTAATAAGGGTGAAACGTGATTGTACAGTGGGATCGGGTTGCGCGCCGCAAAACGAAGTAATAAGGGTGGAGAGGTAATAAGGGTGAAATGTGAACAGATGAACAATTGAAATGAGTAACCGTGAAATCTTCATTTGTGATTTTCTGTATACTTGTGTGATACCTGTGTGGTTACTCTGACTGTCTTCCAATTGTGTATTACCCGATTTTACTTAGAATAAACTTTGTTCATACATACTAGTACTATTCAACGATACTAACGTCCCTTTTGCCGGGGCGCTACATCTTTTATATGGATGTAGGTGGTTCCATAGCAGGTAGCTTAGCCCGCCGTTAGTGGTGCCTCCTCTTCATCTTTTCAGCAGTTCTGGTGAACCCCATTTCCTCCCGGGACCGTGTGTGGACTATATCTTCCTCTTTTGCTTATGTTGTAAAAGGTATAGTCAGGGCCTTGTTACCGACAAGTCTATGTAAACTTCTTGTACTCTTAGAGGCTCTGTAGACACGAAGTGGGTTGTATATATGTGTATTTTGGGCGATAGTTGTATTCACTCGTAATTGTGGGTCGTATCGGAAATGTTGTATGTAATTTGTACGTTTTGGGAGTATCAATTGCTAAAATGTTAAAAGAAGAAAGGAACTTAAGTTGTAAATCCATGCTTAAATTTTAAATTTGCTACTTCATATAGAATATTGTATATTATGAACACGGGAAAATACGCAGGATAAGAAAGGCAATCCAAGTCCGCTTGACTGGGTCCACCCGGTTAGGCGCCGGTCTTGTCCCTCGGTTTTGGGTCGTGACATGGTCGTTACAGCAGTACTGATTGAGGAGGTCCACCCAAAAAGATAACTCGGAGAAAAAAATTTAGTTTAAGAAGATATCGTTCGAGAAAGGAAGTATATTCGTATGTTTTTTGAAATGAATATCTGTAAATTTGAATCTCTTCATTTATAGATTAACATTTATAAATGGTAGAATGTTAATTTGCAGGCAATGGACCTCCCCATTCTTAAAGATTTTCCAACCCGGCCCATTTCATTTTTTTCGTCTGAAAATAACGATCACACGGCTTTTCTTTTGCAGAGAGAAGCTTGCCACAAATCACAATTGATCTGATTTTAGATTTTCTCAGTGCCATATTTTCTGCGGGGAATTTTGCCTTTTGGTATGGTGAGCAGTTGAATTAACGAGCATAGACATTAATTTTGTCATATAATTCAGAAATGAATAATTAGCTAACAAACACTCTGGGGTGCTTATCTACAACAATATATGAACAAGAATTTCCAAGAAATAGATGTTACAGCTTAAAACATTTTTATCTAGATCAACACCAAACAATGAACAGATAGGCTTTTGTTCACTACAACCTATCAGCACTACAACTTGTCAAATTGAACAACAGCAAAAACTAGAATACTCCATCAAAATCTATAAGCTACTTTTTCCATTTCTTTAAAGGAAGAAAATGTGTGTCAAAGACATAAGAACAACGCCATGTATGATGAACTTGGAAGCGCGAAGAACAGTAGTGCCACCATCAGCTTGGATGTGCTCAGCAACATTGAAGTAACCTGTCGCGACATTATATTGTACAATGAGCTCAACTTATTATCGTAAATTTTTACACTTAAAAGTCATCTACAACAAGTTAAAATATATTGATAATTAAAATCTTTTCAGAATTAATATTGCCTAATATTCTTTTGCGTTTGATACTAGAGAAAATAATGCATATGTATATATGTTGTCTAAGTTTTTCTTTCAAAATGTTCTCAATTAATTAAGTTTAACCTCTTCTAGGGCCATAGCTACATCCTTCCTTGATAGTCTCTTGGACCTCCCTAATGGTGGCCTTATTATAGAATCTGAAATGTGACAGTATATTTCCAAGACAATTTAGCACAAGGTGTGTCTCCTTCAAGCATGGTCCGCTGCAATATTGATCGGTATATTCAGGTGCGACATTGAGATCCCCTGTCTCAGTCAGTCTATAAGCCTCCTCACAACTGCTGTATATCTGCAGCTTTTCATTTAAACTAAGTTACTCATCATTAATTATTGCATCCAATATATACAGCTTCATTTCCAACTATAAACTCACATATATATTATTTGAATCATAGACAAAGATTAATTAGTGAGAACATTGATTGATGTCTAAGAATTACTTACCTGCTTATCGCTGAAACATCCCAAAGCTTTAGAGAAAAGATAGCCAGGTTGAGCATCAGTTGTGCTTGTGCTAGTGCCACCCCCATATTCATGAGGATAATCTCCGTTTTGCGATGAATATCCTCCATAATTTGGCAGATATTCATTTTCAACTACTCCTGCAGCATAATCATCTGCTTTCCCTGTCAAGAACAATATAATTTGCATTCACATCAACTAGAAGATTAACATTGGAACAAGAAGAAAAGTAGAAAGCATATGTCACCTAGTGTGAAGGGGAAAAACAAGATGCAAGTCACGGCTAAAGCTTGAAGAGAATACTTCATGTTAATGGAAACTGCCATCTCAAAAAATGAGTAGTAGTATATTTCAGAAATGACAAGTTTCTGCTGATTATATATAAAGCTAGTAATAATGCCTGAAACCAATATCTTCTGCTGTATAGATTCCAGAATGTGAATAATTTCAACACATTTTTGGGTAATGTTCTACATTGATTGAGGATGGTTGTAGATTTTATATTTGTAAATTTCAATTATGGTATGGGATTATAACGAAGCTTGTAACTGAAGAATCTACAATAGTCAAGTAAAACAAAAGAAATTTCATGGGGAAAAGTAAAAGAAATGGGTGATCTGCTCGATGGAAACTTAAAATATTGGATGGTCTGAAAAGGTGACTAAAAGCAGAACGCAGTTGAACTGCAACGTCCATTAGGTCTTTTGCGTTAGAAATCAAACCTAAAAGATCCATTCTTGTGCTGCAAGTTACCGTCTCCTATTTTCTGGAGTTTTATTGGATCTCCGTTTAGTCAAGATGTCAAAAACAACTTTTTAGAAGTACTATTATTCAAAATACTTGTGTTTGGCCAATTCATTGACTAGTACTTGTTGCAAACAAATTTTGTTTGACCAATTATTTCAAAAAGTGCTTTGGAGTATCAAATTACGAAACGTAAGGGGTCGTTTTGTATGAGGTATAAAAAGGTATAGTGCTGAAATAAAAATTTAATACTTTGTTTGGTTAGCAAATCCGGTATAAGTTATCCCGGGATTACCGAGGAAAACTTCAAGAACATTAGGAATCCGGGTGAACAGATGGGCGATTACTTGACATGGCCAATTCCATTATATTTAAATGATAGGCTTTCTTCCGATTCAACGCCATCAAAATGTACTTAGTATGCCTATGCTTCAGGATTTGGCCCGAATTGTTCGGTAGATTCTCACGAGTTACGCATCCGTTCGCCACTTTGTTCTCAACTCTTCTCACCTCCTGGGCGAGACATGCTACCTTTAGCTAGGAGCCTTTTTTCATTCTGCCCAGCTCCCCCAAAACAACGTTCGACTTGCATGTGTTAAGCATATAGCTAGCGTTCCTTCTGAGCCATGATCAAACTCTTCTTTTGAGTATGATTGGGCGCTGCAGTGGCAGAACCTGGTGAACCGGGCGTACTATTTCGCAATCTTCTGTGAACTTTTCTTCTCTTATGATTTTGCCTACTTTCTTTTTGATAGTATTGGTCTCGTTTAGAGTATCAGTCCAGTCACTCAACGACCCTTTTTATGTCGTTGTGTGACCCATAAAGTAAAATTAGTACCGAAATAACTTATACCTTGTAGAGGGAGGGGTAATTAGTGCTGGGATAACTTATACCTTCTTAGAAATTATGCAATTGTCTTTTAATACAATATATCAAATAGTGGACAAAAAATAATACCACGATAACTAATCCCAGCATAACTTATGTTCGCATAAGCCGTATTCAAACCAACCGACCCCTAAAGGTTTAGTTTGCAATTAGTGTTATTCTAAAAGAGAAAAATGAATTTAAATATTATTATAATAAAAATATAATTTAAAGATTTTAATTAATATAAAATATAATTATTCCAAAACGATAATATTGGAGCATCTAGCATTACTTGTTGTTTACATGATGATTTAAATATATCAAAATATATCATTCAATATAAATTAAAAATATACTCTTATAAATCACTATATACAAGAAGAAAAACTATTTATAGTAGAGAGAATATTCCAGAGAAAAATAGGAGAAAGAGAATAAAAATATAATAGAATAAAAAAGAGAACAAATGCATGGTAAAATAAGAAAAAGAAAATAGAATTGTTAAATTAATGAGGGATAATGTGAAAACAAAAATTTAATGTAAGGATATTTTTGTCTTGAATAAATCAATTTTCTGCTTCTACTTCTTCGAAGAAGCTAGAATTTGTACTCCCCAAAAGCAGAAAAACTGCTTCTGCTTCTGCTTATGCTCAAAAATATTTTTGTTTTGGCCGAACATCTTAAATTTTCCAGAAAGTACTTTAACAAAATAAAGTACTTTTTGCTTCCCACAAGCTTAACCAAACAAGCTCTAAGGCATTTTTTTATTATAGAAAAAACAACAAAAAGGAAAAAGGCAATTTTTTTTATAACTATACCACATTTATTTTATTGGGTAACTTTTACCTGCCACCTAACGAAATCCTAAACCAAAAAAGCTTTATGAGGTGCCAACTCACATACATCACAACGATTCAATCAAGTATAGATATTGAATAATTCTACCCATAAAGTACTAGAATCAACAAAGGACTAGCTTGCGCACACTACAACTATTCCATTGATACCTACTGTACCCGTACATGCCAAGTCTTAGAAACAAAAAAGTTTTACAAGGTCAGCTAGGGAATTTAAATTTTTTGCAAAAATCTTATAGGTTACAAAACATGGAGGAATAGGATAACTTAAAATCTTAGTCTTAGGTCAGAAAGCATCAACAGAACACCCAACCTCCAGAAGCAAACCAGTGTAGCTTATTCATTATTTAGATCAAAATATCAAGAATTCACTTTTAAGTGTTCATATGAGCCAAATGTTATATGTGATAGAGAACAAACTAATAAATCGTTAGTCCTTGTCAATTCAGTCTTTACAACTTTCCAAGAGGAAACCTTAACCTGTTATGGTTCCTCATTCAAGCACCAAGTAATATACAGGGGGATGTATCTTGAACTCTTGATGATTCCTTGGCCAGTAGTACTTTTGCGAAAGATAGGAACCAACAGAAATAATGAAATAAAAGACCAAGCCCACCTCCCTTTTTTGAAATATTAAACATGGGGGGCGGCCTCACTTCTTCGTGATCCTTCCTCTTACTAGTCTTCTTGGTTAAGGACTGAGAAGTAATTGAACTTTTGCCCATTGTACATTCCTTTTAACCACAAGAAGAATCTTCAACTGGAAGGAAACCATCCTAGCCACAGAAGGCCAACTTACATATGCTGAAATTAAAACATTTTCAGCTAACACAGCTTTCAATGATCAAATATCTCCATTTCCTATACGATAAGGGGCTTAAACCACATGTCAGGAGCCTATATTGCTTTGCCGGCTTATGTTTGGCCCTCTTTACATGGTTGTACAAGTTAAGAAAAACTTCCTTCACAGAAGTTGCATGTGCACAAAGACTTAAACCAGTCATGAGTGCAGTCCACTCCATCTAGACAAGAAAACAGATGAAAAGGAAGAAAAAATTCATCATGTATGGAGGCAGAAGAAAAAGCCTTTTACAAATTAACGCCCAGCTTTCATGTATAAGATCCAAACAAGGGCTCCATCTTCGCATTCACAGTGAAGCATCCATAGTAAGTATTGGTTTGGTATTGATAAGAACAAGCCAGTAACTCCTTTTTCCTTTAGTCAGGTCCTTCATCTGAAAATCAGATTTCTTAAGATCAATTAAGCACCTCATTATTATTCCAAATATCACTGAAAAACGAGTGCATGTTACTTTGCTTTTAACATCTCATTCGCTTCCTGCGAATAAACGAAGGATGAAAACGAACTAAAAGTTAAACGTATAAAAAAATTCTTCATCCTCATTTTGAAGAAAAAAGTTAGCTGAAATATCAAAAATTACCAGAATTTCAACCCCAATAGATATTTTTTTGATAAGGTAAAAGTTTTATTAATAAGGTACCAAGATGGTACAAAATGTTACAGAAAAACACCCCAAAACAACCATACCCTATAGGCCTCCTAGTAGATCCAGAAACTCTAAAAACTTTTGTTTTTCCACTGATACACTACTTTTACACCAATAAAACAAGTTGTGAATACATTTGTTTCTAATTCTAAAAATGTGCTTCATGTGTCCTTCAAAACAAGCCCGGTTCCTTTCCAGCCATAAAGTCCAGAAGATGCATAATGGGATGGTTCTCCATATTTGCTTCAGTCTTCTAGGTACTCTTTGACTATGCCACTCTTCCAACAAGCTCCTAACAGTCGGTGGCATTACCCAAGACCAAGAGATTCCACATATGTTTAAGAATAAATTCCAGCATTGTCTAGCAATTCTACAATGAAGCAGAATATGATTCACTGATTCTTGATCTCCTTCACACAAATAACATCTATTGCTAAGATTAAAACCTCTTTTTTGCAAATTGTCTGGTGTCAAATACGCTTCCCAGGTTGCTATCCAACCAAAACATGCCACCTTGGCTGGAGCTTTTGTCTTCCATATCATCTTCTATGGCCAATTATTAACCCTATGACTTGACTTCTTAATCAACATATTATAACAGCTTCTGACTGAAAACTTTTTATCCTTTTCATCTGCCTAGATCAGTGCATCCAATTCCACTTTACTATGATTAATTGAGACTGAGTCAAGCTGCTGAAGTAAGAAACAATAGTCATCTATCTCCTAGTCGTTCAGGTTTCTTCTGAGCTCCACTTGCCATTCTGACTCTGTGTAAAAGTCAGCAATCACAACTCCCTTATTAAGGGATTAATTGTATAGAGAAGGATACTTAGATTTCAAGCATTCCTCCCTTATCCATAAATCTGCCCAGAAATCAGTTCTTTGCTACTTTCAGCTTAGTAATTTCAGAAATTCTTCCCAAAGTCTATTAATACACTTCCAAATGCCTCCTTTTGCGTTCAAATGTAAAGAGGAAGGTCTCCGATCAGTCTTGATTCCATAAATAGCATTGATCAGCTTCTTTCATACCTTACCTTCATGAGTAAATCTCCATAACCATTTAAAAAGTAGGCTCTTATTGTGGGCTTTCAAATTCCTTATCCCCAAGCCACCCCCTTTATCATTCAACACCACTTGCCATTTGACTAAAGGTATTTTCCTTTTAGTAGCATTTCCATCCCATAGAAAATTATTCCTCGTGGTGTTTATTTTTTGCTCCACTACTATAGGCATAGAAAAGAGGGACATCAGGTAGGTTGGCATTCCATATAACACGCTTTTTATCAATGTGACTCTACCTCCCATAGATAAATATTGCTTCTTCCAGGGAACCAACTTATTTGCACATCTATCCAAGATCCCTTGCCACATGTTCTGATCGTTTTTTTCTAGCACCTAGAGGAAGCCCAAGATATGCTGTTGGAAATTTCTCAACCTTACAACCCAAGATAGCAGCTAACTACTCAATAGTATCATCAGCATTAATGCTAAATATACTACTTTTGGCCAGATTAGTTCTTAATCCAGTCACTGCTTCAAAAACTTGCAGAACTCCTTTAAGGTATAGAATTTGCTCTTCTCTGCTTCACAAAAAGAAGGGTGTCATTAGCATATAAAATATCAGAAATGATGACTCTATTATCACCAAATCTGCCAAAACGCATCCCATTAATCTATCCATTTCTCTGCCTTCATTAACAACCTACTAAAAACTTTCATCACCAAGTAAACAAATATGGGGCCAAAGGGTCCCCTTGTCTCAAACCCCTTTGAGATCTAAAATAGCCCTGGGGATTTCCATTTATTAACATAGAAAAATTCGCATTAGATACACAGTACTTGATCCAGTCAATCCATCTTTCTCCAAAGTTCATTTGCCTTAGAATACTTAACAGACAAGACCAATTCACATGGTCATAAGCTTTCTCAAGATAATTTGCAAGCAACGCCTCTTTTCTTCATTCTCAACAGATAATCAACACTCTCATTAGAAATCATAACAGCATCTATTATTTGCCTACCCTTAATAAATGCATTCTGACTATTTGATACTACTTTATCAATTATCAATTTAAGTATTTCTGCTAGCAGTTTTGCAATGATATTATATACACTTCCCAATAGGCTTATAGGTCTAAAATCGTTCACCTCTATAGCTCCCTTTTTCTCGGGGATCAATGCAATGAAAGTAGAATTCATATATTTCTGATAAAGGAACCTTTTTTTATAAAAAGCATCCATAGTTTGCCACACATCATTCTTAACTGTATTCTAGCACTTTTGGAAGAAATAAAGATTGAAGCCATCAGTCCTGGTGCTTTATCTCCTCTGAATGATTTAATAACATTTTCCAACTCTTCCATAGAAAAACGTCTCTGCAGCCATTCCTTGTCATCATCAGAAAGTGTCTTCAAAGTATCATCTTGGCCTCCATTCTTCAGTTTCACTGAACAATTTCTCCTAGAAATTCTGAATATGTGTTTTGATTCTGTTATCATCATCCACAACTCTTCATCAACCCTTATCTTGTCAATACAATTGAATCTCTTATGGGCATTGGCTTGTCTCTGAAACTTTTTAGTGTTTTTATCCCCTTGCTCAAGCCACATGCATCTGGACTTTTGTCTCCATGAGATCTCCTCAGTTTTTGCCAATTCCTCCAGCTCCATAATGATAGAATTTCTTTCTGAATCTAAATTTTCATCATCCTAATCAAATTCCATACCATAATCAATTTCTTCCCGTCTGGCCAATGCCTTACTTTTCCTATCCTCCAATTTACCAGAAACCTCTTTATTCCATTTCTCATCTTTTAAAAGTCTAAGTTTCTTCGCAAGAACAACGTCAGGATCACCTTGTAGATTGTAAGATTTCCACCAGTTGTCAATTAGTTCTAAGAACTCTTTATGCTCCATCCACATATTTTCAAATTTAAAATACCCTTTTCCCTTTCTCCAGTCTCCACATTCTAATAAGATTGGGCAATGATCTGAAGTAGTTCTAGGAAGAACCCTCTGTTTCACAAATTTAAAATGTTCATCCCAATCTTCAAATAATAAGAATATGCCAATCCTGGAAGCACTCTGACTGTTTCTCCCCCTAAACCAAGTATAAGAACTTCCATGAAGTGGGAGATCAATCAAAGAGAGATCATGAATAAATTTTGAGAACTCTCTCACAACTCTTGTGTTCTTGGCTCTTCCCTTCTTCTCCTCTTCAAACCTAATTACATTAAAATCTCCCCCCACCGCCCACGATTGTGCCATAATTCCATTGATTGCATCCAATTCCTTCCATAAACCTTTCTTTTCTTTCATATCACAAGGACCATAAACTCCCGTAAAAGCATATTGGTATCCAAAATTTTCTTCTTCTAGCAAGATTGTGACCGAATGTTGACCCTTAATGTTATCCGAACAGTTCCATCTTATTTTATCCCAGAATATAACAATCAAACCGTTGTTACCCTGTGCTTCCAATTCAATCCACTCAGTCCACCTAGATCCACCAAGCTGTCTGATGCAATCTAGATTTATCTTTTTCATTTTTGTTTCTGTCAAGCACACAATATCAGCCTTCCATTTACCTAACACTAATTTGACCAACTCCCTTTTTTTCTAACTTGTTAACACCCCTCACATTCCCACATATAATTTTAAAAATTCATTGATCAACTGGTGATGCTCTCCTTCCCTTTCCTCTCCCCCCTTTAGATGTATCGCCTCCAAAGCCCATTCCAAATTTTAGTAATTTCAGTTCCCTTTCACATTTTTTGCTGGGAGAAACAATACTCACTGAAGCAGATGTAGAAGATGTTTTTGGTCTTTCACTATCGATCCTCACAAGAAGCTCCATAAGCTTTTCCCCAATGTCTTATGTCTTTATCCCCAGTTGCTTGCTAATTTTTGTCATGTTTCTTTTTACCCAGACTGATGCTTGCAGTTGCATTAACTTCTGCTCAATATTCAGCGCCTGATTTTCATACCATGGCAACATCAAAATATCCTGGGCTTCATCAATTTCTGCTTCTTCTTCAACTTCCAGTCTCTCACCATAGTTAAGCAAAGATTCATCAATGTCTTGTTCGCTATTGGAAAAGTTATTCATGAGATTCTCCACCATCTCTCCATTGATGCTTGGGGTATCTTCCTCAGGTAGAATATTCCCCAGATTCTTCTCTTCTTTCCTCTGTGAGTTGCTTACCACTTCAATTGCCTGAATATCTTCCATGACCTTCCCCTCTGGAAAAAAGGTTTTTGTTTTTATCGCCTCAACTTCAACAACTAAAGGGTCGAAGGAATTGGATAATTCAAGATCTCCAGCATTAAAAAGGGGCTTTTGGATACACGGGTCGACCACTTTTGCTCTATAACAAACTTTCTGGCCCATTTTTTCGGATTAAAACCCTCTTTTGGGCATGCATTCTGTTTTGAATAATAAGAGCCTTTCAGCCCATTATAGTATCCCACCTTGTTTGCATTAGAGATTTGAGGGCCCACATTTATTAAAGGACACCTGATTCTTTCCTTTAATCGACGTGTGGCCCATCCCCAAACTCAAATTTAAGTTCTTAAAAATTCTTGGCACACGTATCTCACGCGTCTCCTTTCCATTATTTCGGTTGTCTTGGTACTCGAAGGTGCTGACTGCCTCTCATTAATGAGACTCTTCGAGTTCTGAGAAACTCTTCGGTGATCTTCTCATCTTCTCTGATCACCTTCTCGGTCACTTTTCCGGCCAATTTCCTCCACCCAAGAAATTGATTCGACCCATAAAGGTACTTTGAAGATAAGGTTCTCTACAATCACAGGAAAAGATGCATCGGAGTTTTTTACGCATATCCTCGCCCATCTCGGATGTCTTCTATTTTTTGCGTCTTCATCAATACCCAGAAAGCCACCATACCGGTCACCAATCATTTTGAAGATATTCTCTGACCATAGGTGAGAAGGAAAACCTATTAACTTGATCCAAATCTTTTCGGGTTTAGAATTTCTGCGATTACAAGTTAAAACAGGGGACCACCAATCCAGAAATAGTTCTTGGTTTTCAAACATCCATTTTCCCATTTTGATTCTCTCTGCTTCCACTCTCGAAGGGAATTCAAAAAGGAAATATTCATCGTTCAATTCCTTAACAACCACCCCTGTCGGAATTTTCCACTTTTTGTTTGCCCAATCTTATGACTCTTTATAGTTAGAAACTTATGGGGATAATAACTAAAGGAACCCAACAGACACTTTCGATGAAAATCCTCTCTGCTCCTTAACGAACTAGATTCAATCCGAAGTTGATTTGGTTCCAAGGACTCATCGTTTATCACTTTGATTTCGTCTTTAGGCCATTGTTCCATTCGTGCCACCTGAATAGAACTTTCTCCGCTTTTAGAATTTAGAGGTTCATACCTCGTCTTCTCCTTCTCTAGAACAAATCTCTTGATCTTTTCTGCAAAATCGGACCACTCAACATTCTCACTGATCTCAGGAACTATGATAGATACTTTACTGCTGCCTTTCACCGCCACGACTCTAATGAATTTGCCCATCCTATTAAAGTTCTGGAAAATACGATATGAATATAATTGACTTTGAGAAACCCAAATTCTACATATGTTACCCCGCTACCCTGCTGCCAATTTCATGTAGTTACATCCGCCCAGGATGTTAAGCATGTCCATAGTAACTATATTCATTAGGAATCTTCTCCTTTCTAAAATTTCAAACCAATTATCACTGAGTTCCACTACTTCAAAAGATTTGTTGTCGGAGGAGAAAAAGCAAGCTCTTCCCATTTTAGTTTTAGTTTATTAACTAACCACCTTCACTTTTCTCGTCGTCATAAAGTAGGCTTAAGTTACTCGGTGAAAAATGATCAATTAACAAGAAGATAGGGTAAAGACTAGAACAGATGGGAAGAGATAATTGATTGAAGGATCACTGGATAAAAAAGAGTAGAGGAAAATATAAAGGGGAAGATAAAGAAGAAGAAACTAAATTATCGGAAGAGCAATCACCGGCAACGAAAGCTATCGAAAAAGGTAATTAGGAAGAGACCTTGGAAAGATTGCACAAGTCCCAAGAGAGCATTTTGCATGCCCAATTGGGTGATCAAACCCCAGTAGATATAAAACATCAAGATGTCGCAGAGGAGATATACAAAGTGAAACTTTCGCAATCCAAGACAAGCAAATTATACAGGAGATATACAAAGTGAAACTTTTGCAATCCAAGACAAGCAAATTATAATGTAAACCAGCTTAAACAGCAATCCAACCAGATATGAAACATCAAGATTTCTATAGAGAGACTAAGTTACTCAGACACGGGTGCGGATCTAGAGATTGGATCCTTCGAGATGTGAATTCTAAGATTCGGGGATGGGGAACCTAGTACGGATAAGGGTGCGGGAATCCGGCTAAAAATAATTTAAAATACCTCTAAATTATGAGAAATTTTGTGGAATACTTACGTATAGCTGGTAAAGTGTGGATTTCTTTTTCATTCTCAAGTTTTACATAAGTAAAGGATTGATTCCCTAAAGAAGGTATGCTATTTTCCTCTATGAGAAAACACGGGAGAAAATAATATCTTATTATTTTCAATGATACAATGAGCCCTATATATATAGATATTACATGTCCTACTCCTAGTACACATAGGATTAGGGTTATGGTTATTTACTCCTATTTGACTACTTAACTAACACTCCCCCTCAAGCTGGTGCATACAAATCAAATGTACCGACCTTGTTACATATATAACTAATACGAGGGCCACTGAGGGACTTGGTGAAAATATCAGCAAGCTGATCATTCGACTTCACAAATCTTGTAGCAATATCTCTTGAGAGTATCTTTTCTCTGATGAAGTGACAATCAATCTCAATGTGTTTAGTCCTCTCATGGAACACCGGATTTGATGCAATATGAAGGGCAGCTTGATTATCGCACACAAGTTCCATCTGGCTGATGTCTCCAAATTTTAACTCCTTGAGCAATTGTTTGATCCAAATTAGCTCACATGTTGCCATAGCCATTGCTCGATATTCTGCTTCTGCACTAGATCGTGCAACTACATTTTGTTTCTTGCTCTTCCAAGACACCAAATTGCCTCCTACTAAAACGCAATATCCAGACGTAGAACGTCTGTCAGCAGGTGATCCTGCCCAATCAGCATCTGAGTAACCAACGATCTATTCATGATCTCGATCCTCAAATAATAACCCTCTACCTGGAGCGGATTTTATATACCGGAGAATGCGGACAACTGCATCCCAGTGGCTATCACACGGAGAATCCATAAACTGACTTACAACACTCACAGGAAAGGAAATGTCAGGTCTGGTCACTGTGAGATAGTTTAGTTTACCAACCAGTCGCCTATATCTTGCAGGATCGCTAAGCGGCTCCCCCTGTCCTGGCAGAAGTTTAGAATTCGGATCCATCGGAGTGTCAATCGGTCTACAACCTATCATTCATGTCTCCTCAAGAATGTCTAAGGCATACTTCCATTGTGATATCGCAATATCTGAGCTAGACTGAGCGACCTCAATACCTAGAAAATAATTTAGTTTGTCAAGGTCCTTAGTCTGAAAGTGTTGAGAAAGATGTTGCTTCAATTTAGTAATGTCATCCTGATCATCGCCGGTAATAACAATATCATCAACATAGACTACCAGATAAATACAGAGACTCGAAGCAGAGTGCCGATAAAACACAGAGTGATCAGTTTCACTCCGAATCATGCCAAACTCCTGGATAACTGTGCTGAACTTACCAAACCAGGCTCGAGCAGACTACTTTAGGCCATAAAGTAACCGGCGCAAGCGACATACAAGACCACGAGACTCCCCTGGNCGAGTCCAAATATCTGAGAATATCCCTTGGCAACAAGGCGGGCCTTAAGGCGATCAACCTTGCCATCCGGACCAACCTTGACTGCATATACCTAGCGACAACCAACAGTAGATTTACCTAAAGGAAGAGGAACGAGCTCCGACGTACCACTCGTATGTAAAATAGACATCTCGTCAGTCATAGCCTGTCTCCATCCTGGATGAGACAATGCATCACCTGTAGACTTAGGGATAGAAACAGAGGACAAAGAAGAGATAAAAACATAATAGGGTGATGACAGACGATGATAACTTAAACCGACATAATGTGGATTAGGATTAAGAATGGTCTGTATACCTTTCCGAAGTGCAATCGATGGACTAGGAAGAGACAGGTCCGCAGCAGGAGCAGGATCAGGTGCAGGGCGAGAATCAGTAGGGCCGGATGCTTGGTGCCGACGACGATAATAAGTCAAGAGTGGTGTTCCTGTAGCTGGGGATGTAGGAGGAGCCACACTAGACTCCCCAATAGTTGGAATGGGTAAGACCTCTGTG